>CAWUFW010008963.1:600000-831971 GCA_963921515.1 Calotriton arnoldi | reverse complement strand
GTGTTCTGTGCACTGCCTTTCTGAATGTGCATTTTGTCTGACTAGCAAGGCTGAGAGTCAGCACACCACTGGCTAGCAGGCTCACTGAGTAGTTGTCACCCCCCATAGTGTGTAGTGACTTGCACTGGACAGGTATGGTGCAGTGACAGTGCTTCTGAACAGGGTTTTACTCCCCATGCTATGATACCATGTAGTGACTTCTGGAAAACTGTCCATGGGCAGCCGTGCACTGCCTGGGTACACCATGTGCCCCTGTGATTGCGACATGTATATGCAACTGTGTCATGCACGGATATGTTGCATGTGTAGTAATGTCCTTATCACTTTGTCATCCTGACAGGCTTCTGCCCATCGGAAGCATGAGATCTGGAAGGACATCGTCCGGGCTGTCCGGTCCGTGGGGGTCTACAAGCGCCGGATCCGCAACTGCCAAAAGAGGTGGCAGGACCTTCGGGGCTGGACCCGGAGGATTGCACGGGTCCAGCTGAAGCTGTCGCCTCCTCGCAGGAGGGGCGGAACACGGACCCTGACCCCCACATGCTCAGGATCCTGGCGGTGGTCTTTCCAGACCTGGATGGGCAGCTGAAGGCCAGAGAGCAGCAAGGAGGGGGTGAGTCAAAGACTGCACTGTGTACTCTGTCTAACATGTTATGTGCCCTCCTCGGGCCAGGTTGAACTGCCACAGTACAGCAGTCATGTTGTCCAGGAGCCATGTCCCTCTATTGTGCACTGCCCACTCCTCATCTGATACCCAGGTGTGGCCCTTACATGCAGGGAATTCTGTCACTTAGGACTGTGTCCTTGCAGTTTGCTTGACTCAAGGTGGGAGACAGCATCTGTTTCCCTGACTCTGTGGTGGGCATCATGGGTGGGTCCATTGCTTACACAATGCCTGTATTCTGACATGTATTCAGCGTGTTACTTTGATCTGTGGTCCAATTGCTGAGCTGATCCACCACATGTGGCTGGGGTACCTGGCACACACCCATGCTGCGGGTGGGAACAATGTTTGGGCCCCAGGAGTATGTATATGACGTGTGTCACACATACTTAGCCAGCTGCCTACAGTCCAGGGCTCATCCCTCATTCATGTGGGGCTGGACAGTCATGCCTACTCCAGGCCATACAATACACTCTGTACTCCCACTCCCGTGTATCAGAGGACACATTGTGCACAGTGATTTGCCCCTCAGGTGTCTGCCTCTGTGTCAGTGTGCTGTGGATTAGTCGCCAGGACTGCTGTGGAGTTTCTTGGTAGGGGCTCAGCATGCCACTGGAGATGTGACCATAGGAGACGATACTTGTGTGACACATAGGTGTCTGATCAGCTGCCCATGCAGACTGGGGCATGTAAATGTGAAGTTCAGGCAGCTGTTCCCCATGCACAGCAGAGTGTGAGGGGCTCAGGTTCAGAGGGTAGTGTCACAGGTCTCCCATATGTCCAATAGGTATGACCTGGACAGATGAGGGTTAAGAGGATGTGTTGTGGGGGGATGTACATGTGCACTTGTGCAGCTCCAGGACTTGCATTCCCCATGACCTACTATTGTGACACAGTGCAGAGTGTTGTTGTCTGGCTGCAAAGTCATACATCACTGAGACAGTGATGTATGACTTTGCAGTCATGCCTCCGCCATGGCATGTGTCTACTGATTGGTGATCCTGCAGGGGAGTGACATGTGCTACATGCACACCATAGTGGCGCTGGCTATCAGGACATGGGTGCATCATGGTGTCTGTCGCTGGTATGCATCACATGCATTTCCTATTTGACTCTGGGCATCCCTTACATCCGTAAACCTGTACTGACTCAGTGGCAAGAGCTGTGATGTGTCCACACCGTGTCCTCTGCACTGTCCAACTACTGTGTACTTGGTGCATGTGTCAACACTGGGGTGTTGCAATCCAACAGACACCAGACAGATGGGTGCAAGGCCATGTGGGATGTGAGTGCCATGCTTGGCATCAGACTGACAATTGACTTCTCCTGTTCAATTAGTGCACTTTTAGCAATGTACAACTAATGATGCCAGGGCTTGCTCTGTGATGTGCTGTGCTCACAGTGGTGTGTGCGTTATGTGCAGGTGACTGATGTCTGTCTGTTTCCCCATTGTTTGCAGATACATCCACGGCCACGGAAGGGGACAGCTCCACGGACCAGGAGGAGCCGGAGAGCCAGACTGGGTCAGCAGCCGAGGAGTGGTCGGAGGGACCCAGTGGCACGGAGGGCGAGGGGAGCCACACCGAGGAGTCCTCAGCAGCATCCACCTCAGCTGAGGACCAGAGCAACTCGGAGGATGACTCCTTGTGGAGGCGGGTGTCAGCAGCCACCACACCCCAGCTAGTGTTGCTGTCCCCGCCACCACCAGCACCACCACCGCCCTCCCATCGGCTCCCATTCCCCAGGTCCGTGGAGGCTCCCATGTCCGGGAGCGTGTCTCCTTTGGGCCAGGCACCGCACCCCTGCCCCTGTGTCCCCTGCTGCCCTGAGTGAGGAGTCTGTGTACCTCCTTCGCCAGCTCCATGTAGGGCAGACAGCCATGCTGAGTGTCCTCCATGCGCACACCGCGCTGTTGACTCAGCGGGTGTCGTTCATGGAGGGCATCTCATCGGGCATGTCTGACCTACAGAGGGGCAATAGGTCCATGGACTCCTCCCTGACGGCAGCAGTGTCCCTCCTCAAACGGTCCCTCACCCCTCCTGCCTCTGCTCCATCCACACTCCCCAGCACCTTACCCATCCCAGGCACACACACACTGGCACACACCAGCACACACACATCCAGCACACTGACACACACGCCAATGACAAACGCACACGCACGCACATTCAGGGGACTGAAGCCAGACTCACAGGGGATGGGGCCCTGGAACACACACACGCATCCACATGCACTGCGCAGTCCTCAGTTCCCTCTCCCTCCAAAGCACCCTCCCTTGCCTCACCTGCAACCCCAAAGTCACAGCAGCTCTTCCTCTGTGACCTCGGCCTCTTCCCCACCGATGAAGCTGCTCCAGCATCCCGGGGAAGAGGAAGCCCACCCACACGGAGCAGAGTGCCCCTCGCCCCCGGACACCCTCCCCCAGGCGCAGACGGACTGAGGCCCCCACCCGCAAGTCCCCCGGAGTGCTAAGAGCAAGACCCCGCCACCGCCCTGCAGCTCAGGCACAAGGTCTCCGTCCTCCATCCCTCAGGCCCCCACTGCACAGGTGCCCCCACCACACCCTGCCCCAGGTTCCCCCACCCACAGATATACCATCCCCAAGATGCTCCGGCCTTCTCCCCTGCCACTTGCTCTCCCAGCACCACACCCCCGCTGCGCTTGTCTGTGCCACTGATGTGGTGAGGGTGTCCCCCCTCTGTCCAACCCACCTTGCCTGTTCCCCATTCTCCTCCCCTGGAGGTAGGCACTGCAGTGGAGTCCACTACCGCCCTGTCTGACTTGGGCACTGCAGTGGCGGACCTGTCCACCCCATCTGCAGGGTCCACTGCAGTTGTGCCGGCACCCACGACATCTGTGTCATGCCCCCAGTTGTGCCGGCACACACCATGTCAGACACCTCCACTGCAGTTGTCAGTGGCTCTCCAGCACCCACCACCCCTTCCCTGACTCCCCCTGGTGAGCCCTGATCCTGTCCCTGCGGTGCCTGGCCTGCCCCCCGGTTGCCCCTCCTAGTGGATTGTCCCTGGTATTGTGCAGGCATGCGTAGGGTGACATCTGCCAGTGTCACCCTGTTTGAACTTTGACAATGGACTGGCCATTGGCCTTTGCTCTTTTTCAGGACTTCGTTTGGCCTCAACACATATGCTGAATAAAGCAACTTTCTTTTCTCTAGTGCTCATGCTTCAGATGTACATGTTGTTGGTGCAGCTAACCATGCCCTTGCTGCAGTGATGGTGATATCTGGTCTCATGATTATGAAGTGTTACTGTGCAGGAACCCATGTGGTCCAGGGGGAATGTGTCCTATCATGTGGTGTATCCATGTCATCAATAGCAGCATCTGAGGGTGTCATGTGTTCAGTATTTGGCAATGGGTTTCCTACTTACATTGGCAATTTCATATCTGTGGCTTCCACCCCTGCACATCTGTTGTGCCTGCCATCGTTGCATTTGTCTACTTCCCTGACCGTGTTGCCATCTCCAGTGGACATGCAGGTTTGGGCATCAATGGGGAGGGACTCATCCGTGTAGTCAGTGCAACATTGCTATACAAGTGTGTTGGATCTGTGCTGATGATTCCGTTGGCACATCCATGACCAGGCTGATGTGATGGGAGCCCTCATTTGGTGCTAATTGTTGATTGTGTGACCAAGTGCTCAGCTGACATGATGGGGCCCTACTGAGGCAACATATGGCACAGCTTTCCTCACACAGGAGTGGAGTCCCCTCATGGCAGTGTGTACACGTGTGACATTGCCTGCGCCCAAGGTGTGTGTTGTATGTGCATGTCTGTGTGTTCACTTCCATTCATCTGCGCATGCTGTGATCCCTAGTGTTGTACCTGTTTGTGATGCTTGCTGACTTGAGCTATGTTCCCCCAAAGTCTTCTCCCTGTGTTCTCTGTGATGTGGGTGCATGGCACATTACTGGTCATCAGGGTGTCACCCATAGGTGTGTTTGCTGTCAGGGCAGAGTTTGTGTGCTGACGCAGATGGGTCACAGTCAGGTTTCCCTTTGGCACTTGTTGTTTGCCCCTGTCATGTGATTTCCAGTTTGTGTTATCTTTCAGTGATTGTGACACGTTGTGTGTGTGACTGCTGGCACTCCTTAGGGTCCGGGCTGCAATGTTGGTTGTTGTCTATGTGTGTTCTTTGTGGGTGACCTTGGCTTCTTCATTGGTGTGTGACTGTGGCTGGGATCCCATTGGTCGGTGTGGTATTGCCGTCATGTCCATGTACAGCGTAGTGTGCAGTGTGTCAGACATTCAGGAGTCTTGTTGAGTGTCCATGTGTGATGTGTTTCTACACCTTGGTTCCCACCCACCACCCTGGAATAGTCATGGGTGCATGTGCAATGTCACCAGTGCATGTGTACTTCACTGCTGCACATTGTTGGAGGTCGAGGGTGTGGTCTTGAGTGTGTGCAGATGAGAGTTGTTGCCCGGCTAGTCCCCTGCCTCCATGTTGGCCTTGGCTTACTGGCCATGCTGATTGATTTGTGCTTGTGTAGGTGTGATGGTAGTTAGTTGCTCAGGACACCTGACTGTGGTTCACAGTGTGAACGACATTTAGCTTTGTCATCACAGTGGTATTTTTCTTCAGCCCAGGGTCACCACATTGTGGGGGCCCTGGGGGTGGTGCTGTGGTGTGTCTGTGACTTGCTGTGTCAGTTGTTGTTCCTACGTGCCTGTGTGACATGTGTGTTTTGTGCTCCCTCTCACCTGTCAATGCCTGCTTGCCCACATAGGGGATTTGGATCCATGAGTTACCTTAGTGTGGCAGTGTATGCACATCTGTATGATTGGTATTCAGCTCTCCTCATGTGTTGTGTTGTTGCCTGGGGACACTGGCACCCCCACCCCTCACCTGCTGTGTATGATGACAGTGTTGGTCTGCCTGTTTGTGTTTGTGCATCTGCACCACTGCATTGGCATATCTTGGGTGTGCCATTGGCTGTATGTTGTTTGGTGTGTTTCCCCTGCTGTCCCTGGGACTCCTAGGTCATCGGTCAGCACAGTGATCATGGTTTGTGTGTCCCATTGCTGCCATGGTATGGTATCTGTTCACCTCACATCTGCTGTCTCCACAGGGTATCTGCATTTGTGTGCCCATTGGTGCAAATATGTGGGTCTGCATTCTGATGGTCACTTCTGTCATTGTGTCATTGATGACTGTTGACGGTCTCAGCCCCCATGGGTGTTGTTTGTCTGCACATGGCCAAAGGAATGTCTCATTTGCACTGCAGTATTTGGCTCCCCCAATTTATGTTGCAATGGGACACATACACTACTTTGCCACAGATGAGTTTTTGGTTCTGTGACCAGGAATGATCCATGCAGTTTGGCAGTTGCAGCTCTTTCTTTGTCAACAATTACCTTTTGGTCACTGTGATGATGAGGGTGTAGACCCCATTGCCACAATGGTCAAAATGTGCTTCAGCTATGGACCCCACACTTACCTTTTGGTCACTGTGATGATGGGGTTTAGACCCCATTGCCCAATGGTCAAAATGTGCTTCAGCTATGGACCCCACACTTGCCTTTTGGTCACTGTGATGATGGGGGTTTAGACCCCATTGCCACAATGGTCAAAATGTGCTTCAGCTATGGACCCCACACTTGCCTTTTGGTCACTGTGATGATGGGGGTTTAGGCCCCATTGCCACAATGGTCATGGGCTGCTTGCATTGTGGGTGCCACACACATATATGTGTGGCACATGTGCTAGGGGGTCACATTGTATGTTCAATGTCATGTTCGGTGTTGTAGGCATTTGACACAGCCTGCTCACACGCTTGTCATGGTGGTGGGGGGATGTCTTAATCTTGCATTCCCTAGGTTGTGGTGTGCTTGTTGTGTCATGCATTGTCCATCCTATGAGTGGGGGTGGTAGTAGTGGTAGGCATCCAGCCCCCTGGCTAAGGGTGGTAGTAGTGGTAGGCATCCTGCCCCCCTGGCTAAGGGTGGTAGTAGTGGTAGGCATCCTGCCCCCCTGGGTGAGGGTGGTAGTAGTGGTGGGCATCCTGCCCCCCTGGGTGAGGGTGGTAGTAGTGGTGGGCATCCTGCCCCCCTGGGTGAGGGTGGTAGTAGTGGTGGGCATCCTGCCCCCTGGGTGAGGGTGGTAGTAGTGGTAGGCATCCTGCCCCCTGGGTGGGGGTGGTAGTAGTGGTAGGCATCCAGCCCCCCTGGCTAAGGGTGGTAGTAGTGGTAGGCATCCAGCCCCCTGGCTAAGGGTGGTAGTAGTGGTAGGCATCCAGCCCCCTGGCTAAGGGTGGTAGTAGTGGTGGGCATCCTGCCCCCTGGGTGAGGGTGGTAGTAGTGGTGGGCATCCTGCCCCCCTGGCTAAGGGTGGTAGTAGTGGTAGGCATCCTGCCCCCTGGCTAAGGGTGGTAGTAGTGGTAGGCATCCTGCCCCCTGGCTAAGGGTGGTAGTAGTGGTGGGCATCCTGCCCCCTGGGTGAGGGTGGTAGCAGTGGTGGGCATCCTGCCCCCTGGCTAAGGGTGGTAGTAGTGGTGGGCATCCTGCCCCCCTGGGTGAGGGTGGTAGTAGTGGTGGGCATCCTGCCCCCTGGGTGAGGGTGGTAGTAGTGGTAGGCATCCTGCCCCCTGGGTGGGGTGGTAGTAGTGGTAGGCATCCAGCCCCCCTGGCTAAGGGTGGTGGTAGGCATCCAGCCCGCCCTGGGTGAGGGTGGTAGTAGTGGTAGGCATCCAGCCCCCTGGCTAAGGGTGGTAGTGGTGGTGGGCATCTGGCACCCCCTGGCTAAGGGTGGTTGTGGTGGTTGGCATCCAGCCCCCCTGGGTTGGGGTGGTGGCGCGCATTCAGGCCCCTGTGTGCATATGTGGCATTGGTGATGGGCATCCCGCCCCTATGGTGCTGCTGGTGTAAGTATATTCAGATTCCCAGTGTATGTGTGTGATGTGTCGTGTACGTGTTGTATGTGTTTTGTGGTTGGTGTCTGACTTACCTTCTGCGCCGTACGCGTCCGTGCCTGTTCCGGTAGTAGATGTAGAATATTGGTATGATCGGGACGAAGGGATTCATGGTTGGTTCGTGTCGTTCGTCCTTCTCGTTGCTTCGCGTCGTCCTCGTCGCTGGCTTCGTCCTCGTCGCTCGCTTCGTCCTCGTCGCTTCGCGTCGTCCTCGTCTGTGCTGTGTTCGTCTCGTAGCCGTGGATCGTGTTGTGGCGCGATTCGGAGCTTATGTGCGCCTCTCCCGGATGCTTTGACGTGCCGTGCATAGCGACGGGTTCGGCGCGTACGGAAAGCGCATCGTACTTGTCCGGCCGGACGGGGCTGCATTTTCCCTTCCGTGCGACTCGATTCGGCGTTTCCGGATTCGCCTCGGTCGGAGAACAGGACCTGGTTTGGGTGAGTACGGCTCGGCCGGGATTTTTGCTGTTGTGCGCATCGTACTTGCTCGTTCGGTGTGCTGTACGGATCGGTCGGGAAACTGGCTTTCGCATGGCTTTTTTCCCGACCGAATAGTATTGGGTGCGCCTCCGACCGAGATCGGAATCGGCCCCATTGTCTTTCATTTGGAAGGCAGAAATGCATCGAAAGTCAATAGGTAATAACAGTTGCTCTACGATTCTGTGTTACCCTAAGTCTCCCGATAAAAATGGTACCTCACTTGTGTGGGTAGGCCTTGTGCCCATGACAGGAAATGGCTCAAAACGCAACATGGACACACCACATTTTCACAATGAAGAATGACCCTTTTTTTGCAAAGTGCCTAGCTGTAGTTTTCGAACCCTAGCTCTGCCGGCACCTAGGGAAACCTAGCAAACCTATACATTTTTGAAAACTAGACACCCAGGGAAATCCAGGATGGGGTGACTTGACTGGCTCTCACCAGGTTCTGTTACCCAGAATCCCTTACAAACCTAAAAAATTGTCCAAAAAAACACATTTTCCTCACATTTCTGTGGTGGAAAGTTCTGGAATCTGCGTGGATCCATAAAATTCCACCCACCCCGCGTTCCCCAAAGTCTTCTGAGAAAAATGGTACCTCACTTGTGTGGGTAGGCCTAGTGCCCACGACAGGAAACGGCCCAAAACGCAAGGTGGACACACCACATTTTCACAGTGAAAAATGACCCTTTTTTTGCAAAGTGCCTAGCTGTAGTTTTTGAACCCTAGCTCTGCCGGAACCTAGGGAAACCTAGCAAACCTATACATTTTCGAAAAGTAAACACCCAGGGGAATCCAGGATGGGGTGACTTGACTGGCTCTCACCAGGTTCTGTTACCCAGAATCCCTTGCAAACCTACAAAATTGTCAAAAAAAACACATTTTCCTCACATTTCTGTGGTAGAAAGTTCTGGAATCTGCGTGGATCCACAAAATTCCACCCACCCTGTATCCCCCAAAGTCTTCCGAGAAAAATGGCACCTCGCTTGTGTGGGTAGGCCTAGTGCCCGCGACAGGAAACGGCCCAAAACGCAAGGTGGACACACCACATTTTCACAGTGAAAAATGACCCTTTTTTTGCAAAGTGCCTAGCTGTAGTTTTTGAACCCTAGCGCTGCCGGCACCTAGGGAAACCTAGCAAACCTATACATTTTTGAAAACTAGACATCCAGGGGAATACAGGATGGGGTGACTTGACTGGCTTTCACCAGGTTCTGTCACCCAGAATTTCCTACCACCCAGTGTTCCCCCAGGGCTACCGAGAAAAATGGTGCCTCACTCGTGTGGGAGGCCCAAGTACCCATGACAGACAAGGGCCCAAAACATATTGAGGCGACATCAAAATTGCCTATCACAAAACGACCTGGTTTTGCAAGGGGGGTCATCTGGGTTTTTGGCCCCGTGCTCGGCGGCCAGCTAGGGAAACCTACCAAACCCACACATTTCTGAAAACTAGACACCCGGGGGGTTCCAGGGAGGTATGGCTTGCGTGGATACCCCAATGTTTTCTTACCCAGAATCCCCTGCAAACCTCAATTTTAGCTGAAAAAATCACTTTTTCCACACATTTTTGTGTGGGAAAGTTGTGGCATCACCGGGCTGACACAAATTTCCTACCACCCAGCGTTCCCCCAGGTCTCCCGATAAAAATGGTGCCTCACTCGTTTGGGAGGCCCAAGTACCCGCGACAGGCAAGGGCCCAAAACGTATTGAGGCAACATCAAAATTGCCTATCACAAAACGACCTGGTTTTGCAGGGGGTCACCTGGGTTTTGGCCCCGTGCTCGGCGGCCAGCTAGGGAAACTTACCAAACACACACATTTCTGAAAACTAGACACCCGGGGTTCCAGGGAGGTATGGCTTGCATGGATCCCCCAACGTTTTCTTACCCAGAATCCCTGCAAACCTCAATTTTAGCTGAAAAAATCACTTTTTCCGCACATTTTTGTGTGGGAAAGTTGTGGCATCACCGGGCTGACACAAATTTCCTACCACCCAGCGTTCCCCAGGTCTCCCGATAAAAATGGTGCCTCACTCGTGTGGGGGCCCAAGTACCCGCGACAGGCAAGGGCCCAAAACGTATTGAGGTGACATCAAAATTGCCTATCACAAAATGTTTTGGGCCCTTGCCTGTCGCGGGTACTTGGGCCTCCCACACGAGTCAGGCACCATTTTTATCGGGAGACCTGGGGGAACGCTGGGTGATAGGAAATTTGTGTCAGCCCGGTGATGCCACAACTTTCCCACACAAAAATGTGTGGAAAAAGTGATTTTTTTCAGCTAAAATTGAGGTTTGCAGGGGATTCTGGGTAAGAAAACATTGGGGATCCACGCAAGTCATACCTCCCTGGAACCCCCCGGGTGTCTAGTTTTCAGAAATGTGTGGGTTTGGTAGGTTTCCCTAGCTGGCCTCCGAGCACGGGGCCAAAAACCCAGGTGACCCCCCTTGCAAAACCAGGTCGTTTTGTGATAGGCAATTTTGATGTTGCCTCAATACGTTTTGGGCCCTTGCTTGTCGCGGGTACTTGGGCCTCCCACACGAGTGAGGCACCATTTTTATCGGGAGACCTGGGGAACGCTGGGTGGTAGGAAATTTGTGTCAGCCCGGTGATGCCACAACTTTCCCATACAAAAATGTGTGGAAAAAGTGATTTTTTCAGCTAAAATTGAGGTTTGCAGGGGATTCTGGGTAAGAAAACGTTGGGGGATTCACGCAAGCCATACCTCCCTGGAACCCCCCGGGTGTCTAGTTTTCATAAATGGTGAGTTTGGTAGGTTTCCCTAGCTGGCCGCCGAGCTCGGGCCAAAAACCCAGGTGACCCCCCTTGCAAAACCAGGTCGTTTTGTGATAGCCAATTTTGATGTCGCATCAATACGTTTTGGGCCCTTGCCTGTCGCGGGTACTTGGGCCTCCCACACGATGGAGGCACCATTTTTATTGGGAGACCTGGGGGAACGCTGGGTGGTAGGAAATTTGTGTCAACCCGGTGATGCCACAACTTTCCAACACAAAAATGTGTGGAAAAAGTGATTTTTTCAGCTAAAATTGAGGTTTGCAGGGAATTCTGGGTAAGAAAGCGTTGGGGGATCCACGCAAGCCATACCTCCCTGGAACCCCCGGGTGTCTAGTTTTCAGAAATGTGTGGGTTTGGTAGGTTTCCCTAGCTGGCCGCCGAGCTCAGGGCCAAAAACCCAGGTGACCCCCCTTGCAAAACCAGGTTGTTTTGTGATAGGCAATTTTGACGTCGCCTCAATACGTTTTGGGCCCTTGCCTGTCACGGGTACTTGGGCCTCCCACACGAGTGAGGCACCATTTTTATCGGGAGACCTGGGGGAACGCTGGGTGGTAGGAAATTTGTGTCAGCCCGGTGATGCCACAACTTTCCCACACAAAAATATGTGGAAAAAGTGATTGTTTCAGTTACAATTGAGGTTTGCAGGGGATTGTGGGTAAGAAAACCTTGAGGGATCCACGCAAGCCATACCTCCCTGGAACCCCCCGGGTGTCTAGTTTTCAGAAATGTGTGGGTTTGGTAGGCTTCCCTAGCTGGCCGCCGAGCACGGGGCAAAAACCCAGGTGACCCCCTTGCAAAACCAGGTCATTTTGTGATAGGCAATTTTGATGTCGCATCAATACGTTTTGGGCCCTTGCCTGTCGCGGGTACTTGGGCCTCCCACACGAGTGAGGCACCATTTTTATCTGGAGATCTGGGGGAACGCTGGGTGGTAGGAAATTTGTGTCAGCCCGGTGATGCCACAACTTTCCCACACAAAAATGTGTGGAAAAAGTGATTTTTTCAGCTAAAATTGAGGTTTGCAGGGGATTCTGGGTAAGAAAACGTTAGGGGGTCCACGCAAGCTGTACCTCCCTGGAACCCCCCGGGAGTCTAGTTTTCAGAAATGTGTGGGTTTGGTAGGTTTCCCTAGCTGACCGCCGAGCACGGGCCAAAAACCCAGGTGACCCCCCTTGCAAAACCAGGTCGTTTTGAGATAGGCAATTTTGATGTTGCCTCAATATGTTTTGGGCCCTTGCCTGTCGTGGGTACTTGGGCCTCCCACACGAGTGAGGCACCATTTTTATCGGGAGACCTGGGGGAACGCTGGGTGGTAGGAAATTTGTGTCAGCCCGGTATGCCACAACTTTCCCACACAAAAATGTGTGGAAAAAGTGATTTTTTCAGCTAAAATTGAGGTTTGCAGGGGATTCTGGGTAAGAAAACATTAGGGGATCCACGCAAGCCATACCTCCCTGGAACCCCCCGGGTGTCTAGTTTTCAGAAATGTGTGGGTTTGGTAGGTTTCCCTAGCTGGCCGCCGAGCACGGGCCAAAAACCGAGGTGACCCCCCTTGCAAAACCAGGTCATTTTGTGGTAGTCAATTTTGATGTCTCCTCAATACGTTTTGGGCCCTTGCCTGTCGCGGGTACTTGGGCCTCCCACACGAGTGAGGCACCATTTTTTTGGGGAGACCTGGGGGAACGCTGGGTGGTAGGCATTTTGTGTCAGCCCGGTAATCCCACAACTTTCCCACAGAAAAATGTGTGGAAAAAGTGATTTTTTTCAGCTAAATTTGAGGTTTGCAATGGATTCTGGGTAGGAAACCGTTGGGGGATCCACGCAACCCATACCTCCCTGGAATCACCCGAGTGTCTAGTTTTCAGAAATGTGTGGGTTTGGTAGGTTTCCTGTGAAGAAGTACCATGAACAGGTAGTGTGAGATGCAATCTTCTTTATTCAAGTAACAGCATATATAAAGGTCTCATCCACAAGACACCCAACAGCAACTGATCAGAGCACTAGGCAACCAGTCCTAAGCACTCCAACATTCTAGATTACAGCTTCTTAACAATCCACAACAGGAAGAGCTTGCTAATACATATGAATACATTGCTAATGTATATAACTACATGGGGAAATACCACACACCTTCCCCCGAACAAAAGAGAAGGATTACAGCAAACAAAGAAACAAATCTAGAGAATAGAAGGGCTTCCAAAAATTGCAGTTACTACGTAACATAATCATGTAGAGCCGCAGGAACTCTACATGTACGAGAGCTCCTACGCAGAGGAGTAGTGACATTAGAATGATTAGTTTGATTAGCTAGATTGGAGCAATTCTTTGTATGACTGGACACAACAGCAGACATGGGGGCAATCCTATTTAGATTCCAGATACGTCCATCATCTAGTTTCACCGCATTCTGGAAGAGCTTGACAACCCTAAAGGGAGAAGAGAACTTTGACCCAGCAGACTTATGAGGAAGGCGTACCTTCACACGATCACCAATGTGTACATTCGTGTGAGCCACGGCATGTCTGGCATCAAAATTCATTTTCCTCATAGTGGACTTGAGATGCTGTTTAGCCAGCCAAAGAGTATCACCAGTATTCACAACCTCAGGACTCTTACCCCTCATCCAAGACTGAAACATGTAGGTGTTCGGGGTACGCCCCCTAAACAGCTCAAAGGGGATCTTGCCTGTGGTAGAGTGGGGTGTGATTCTGTAGACCATGGCTCTCTCGTGAATTTCAGCTTTCCAGTCTTTACCTTGTTCTTTGGCTAGCTGGATGGACTCTTTGAGTACACGGTTGAACCTCTCTACCATTCCGTTGCATTCGGGATGGTAGAGAGAACAACGTTTGTGTTTAATACCTTTATTGATTAAGAATTCCTCCATCTCCCTTGAGACAAACTGGACACCGTTGTCCGTCAGCAGAGTTTCGGGAAATCCTTCTCTACAGAAAATGTCTTGTAAAAACTTGGTGATGTTTCTGGTTTCTATGCATTGTGTGACTTTAATATCAGGCCATCTTGAAAACATGTCAATAAGAACTAGAATGTAAAATTGTCCAGTTTTACAAGAAATAGGTCCCAAGAGGTCAAGAGCCACATCTTGCCAGCATCGTGTGGGTGACTCCCGTACGACCATAGGTTGCACCCTGGTTTTGCACACTTTGTCAGAAGAGTTACATTCTATGCAGTCTCTTATCAATCGCTCGACAAGAATATCAATACCCGGCCACCAGAAGTGTAAACGCACTCTTTCCTTTGTTTTTGATATACCTTGATGTCCCTAGTGAGCCATTTGGACAATTTTAGACCTGACAGAAGAAGGAGGAACCAGTCTAGTACCTCTCCAAAGCAACCCCTCACTCACAGAGAGTTCATCCTTTACATTCCAGAACTTACGAGCATTGTCATTCATATTCTTCAAGCAAGGCCAACCTGTTGATACCAGATTGCAAATTTCATGTAAATCTGTATCCTTATTCATTGCATTTCTCCACTCGATTTCTGAAACTACGTTTTCCACAATCTCACACACTCTAAATTCATCAACTTCCCATGAGTCTTCAGGGCTAAGAGAAGCTCCTTCATCTAGCTCAGGCACCAAGCGAGAAAGACAGACTGCAACTTTATTTTCAACTCCAGGTATGTACTTTACCACAAAATTAAAATCTTGTAGAGCAATTACCCACTTACATATCCTGGAGGAAACCGCATCCAGCCCTTTTTGCAGGACACATCTTTTTTAATGGCTTGTGATCTGAATGGACAACAAAAGGACTGCCCCAGAGAAACCTTTTCAATTTCTTGATTGCCCAGAAAATACATAGTGCCTCTTTTTCGATCACAGAATTATAAGAGTTCAGGACCAACTAAGGCCCTAGAGAGAAATAGAATGGTAACCTCCTTGCCATCCTTTACTTGTTTGAGAACAGCACCTAAGCCACGTGAACTGGCGTCGGTGATAAGTACAGAGCTTGAAGAAATATCGAAACTCTGAAGGGAAGGAGCAGAGTTGAGAGCTTGTTTGACATCGTCGAACTCAGCTTGACACTGTGAGGACCACGCAAATTTTACCCCCTTTTTTAAAAGTGATCTTAGGTTAGGGGTTCGACATGCAAAACGTGGTACAAACTTATTATAGTACTCTGCCATTCCTAGGAAAGTGACAAGTTCATCTCTGGACTGTGGGATGGGGAGTTCATTAATGGTCCTCACCAGGCGTTCTTTAGGTTTAACATCACCCTCTGTTAAACAATGACCCAGATAGTCAATTTCAGCAAGATTAAACTTACACTTGTCTTCCCGTAAAGTCAGACCCCTTGCTGCAAAACGCTCAAGAACAGCCCTTAGTCTAACATCATGCTCTTCTTGAGAGGAGCCATGAACCGGCACGTCATCTTGGTAAATTTTTACCCCGTCAATACCACTCAACACATCTTCCATGATCCTTTGGAACACAGAAGCTGCGGAAATTAATCCGAACGGGAGGCGTGTGAACTTGTACGTCCCGAAGGGAGTTATAAAAGCAGTGAGGTTCATGGACGCCTCATCAATTTTGACTTGATGATAAGCTGCCCTGAGATCAAGAGATGAGAATACTCGTGCATCACATAGTTGAGTTAACATCTCTGTGATGTTAGGCAGAGGGTATCTGTCAGCCACAACCTCACGATTGAGCGCACGAAGATCAACACACAAGCGTACCTCCCCAGAGGCCTTGCGAGCAAGAACCACTGGAGCTAACCATTCACATGCCTCAGTCTCAACTATGATACCCTCGCTCTTCAGCTTTTCCAATTCTGAGCGCATCGCGGCTTGTGCATTGCTAAAGGCACACTACGTACTTTACACATCACGGGGACAGCATCTGGTTTTAAAATAATCTTATGAGTGTAGTCAGAGAGACAACCCAATCTGTTACAGAAAACCTTTTTGAATTCTGAGCGCAAGGCTGAGCACGAATCCTTATTACAAGATACAGCATTCAAAGAGACTGGATTAGAGGGAACGTCTCTGAGGATGATGCAGGGATCTCTGCCTGGAACCAAAGATACACCTAGGTCAGCTTGGTGTAGCCAACTGATTATACTATCGCCCCTACAGGAGATGTAGATTTTGCCTGCAGTAAGCCTTCCCTTAAATTCAATGTTGCCCATGAAATAGCCTACAAGTTTAATCGGTTGTCCACCATAAGCTAGAGGCTTAATGTCAGGCTTATACACTTTCACTTTCCCATAAAGATTTTTTATCAAAGAAGTCTTTAGGTACAAGAGAAATCTTTGCACCTGAGTCAAAAAGCATTTTGATTTTGCAGTCATTTACTTGTACATCATCTACAGGCCCTTTGCATTTGTTGTTGCTGTTCGGTAAGAAAACTTCCCCACAATCTAGACTATCATACTCTGAGTCACTTTCATCTTCAACTGATATTTCTTTGACTCGCCTACCTTTCTTATTTTTTTGTGCCCTACAGGCTTTCGTAAAGTGACCAATTTTCCCACAGTTCAAGCACTTCGAAGAGTGAGCAGGACAAGACTTGTCGTTGGCTAGATGACCAATGGCATTACATCGAAAGCATATTATCTTGACAGCACCACCAGGCTTAGAAGCGGTAGAAGAAGGAATGAATTCATGTGGTTTCCAAATGGGCTTAGGTGTAGATTTGGTGTTGGTTTGTTTCTTAGAAACATAGTGAACTTTCTCTTCTGGAACAGACTTTTCCTTTTTGATGAGTTCAACACAAGCAAGAGAGTGTTCTATTCTTTTGGCTATGGAGACCACCTCATCCAGCTTGGGGTCATCCTTTTGCCAAAGTTCGTCTTTCACTTTTTCTATATTGCAACGCAGCATGAATTGATCACGAATCCTCTCCTCAAGAGAGCCTTCAAACTTACATGTAGCTCCCAATTTGCGAAGAGCAGTGACATATGTTTCAACTGATTCTTCATGCTTTTGTGTGCGCCTCCCAAAATGGTAACGTTCCAAGATGGTACTAACTTTTGGTAGGTAATGTTTATCGAGTTTTTTTAGATTAATTTCAAACTTGTTGAGATTATCTGATTCATTGTCGCTTAAATCCGGGAGATGTTCAAACACTTCTTGACCTTCTGAGCCGAGACAGTGTAGTAACAATGCAGACTTCCTTTCTGCACTCAAAGATACTCCGCATAGTCTTGCATAATTCAAAAAGACTTTCTTCCACTTCGACCAACGGATAGGAGGATCCCCAGGATTGGAGAGGAAGAACGGCGGAGGAGTGACGTTCTGCATACTTTCGTTTAAAAGAGAATGTGAAGGCTAATTAAATTAAATAAAGATCGTGATTTCCACTTTTCCTTTTGCTTTGAAATGCTGTGCACATCAGCGTAAGTAAGTTGTGAATATGAGCGTTGTGCACATCAACGTAAATAAAATAAATTTGGTTCAGTAGCAAAACAAGTGAGATCACAAAATAGATGCTGTGCACATTAGCGTTAGAATGTGTAATCAGAAGAAAAGCTGTGCGTGTCAGCGCAGAAAGAGGAAATGTATTTATTGTGTTTCCTTTAAATGACACACCAAATTGTAAATGCTGTGCGTGTCAGCGAGCTGTTACAGGAAGTATTGACACGCAATAAAATGAATGCTGTGCGCGTCAGCAAGTTGTGAAATATGACACGGTTGCTGTGTGCACCAGCGGGTCGAAGAAAAGCTGTGTGTGTCAGCACAGAAAGAGGAAACATATTTATTGTGTTTTCCTTAAATGACACACCAAATTGTAGATGCTGTGTGAGTCAGCGAGTTGTGAAGTATGACACGGTTGCTGTGTGCACCAGCGCGTCGTTTGAGCAGAAGATCGACGAAGAGAAGATGTTAGCGTGTATGTGTTGGTTGCCCAGCAACAGCACGCGACTCAACACCGTGAAAGAAGGCTGAAGGCGTAATCAAGAAGACTGCCTTTGGGTTGTCTATCAACGTCACGCGAGCAAACGCAGTGACGGAGGCTTAACATCTCTTCGCGAGAAATCCCGATTGCCCAGCAACGGTATGAAGATCAGCGCAGTGACGTCGTGCTTCAAGCGTCATGAAAAGGATTTTATATTGCCTAGCAACATCATGCGGCACGGCGCAGTGACGCCAGGCTTGGACGTGTCACTGATCTCTGAAGCCAACAATGGAGTCGAAGCGTGGTGTGAGCGCGAGAGTGGCAGAAATCAGTGCGCACCGGTAACAATGTGTTTTTTTTTTTTATTAATTGTTGTTGCGCTTGAGCGTAATGTCTTCTAGCTGTGTAAGAAGTGTTTCAAATTAAAGGTAGCTGTAGTTGCGCTTAAGCGTGTCGACTTTTGATTGAGTGAGAAGTCTTTTAAAATAGAGTTGAAAAGTTCTGTTGCACTGCGTTGCAGTTTACGAAATTAGTTACGCAATGAGGCAGTCTATGCAAGAGTCGATATCAGGATTAAAAGGGAATATCCTGAACAAGCTCAGCGCGCAAAATACCTTAAATTTGTAGAAACAGCTTGGTTGTGTTGAGACCTTGATTCTTCATTCTTTTGAGGTGAAGCGTTGACCATGGGTTAGTTCCCGCTCGTCGCCAGTGTGAAGAAGTACCATGAACAGGTAGTGTGAGATGCAATCTTCTTTATTCAAGTAACAGCTTATATAAAGGTCTCATCCACAGGACACCCAACAGCAACTGATCAGAGCTCTAGGCAACCAGTCCTAAGCACTCCAACATTCTAGATTACAGCTTCTTAACAATCCACAACAGGAAGAGCTTGCTAATACATATGAATACATTGCTAATGTATATAACTACATGGGGAAATACCACATTTCCCTAGCTGGCCGCCGAGCATGAGGCCAAAAACCCAGGTGACCCCCCTTGCAAAACCAGGTCGTTTTGTGATAGGCAATTTTGATGTCTCCTCAATACGTTTTGGGCCCTTGCCTGTCGCGGGTACTTGGGCCTCCCACAGGAGTGAGGCACCATTTTTATCGGGAGACCTGGGGGAACGCTGGGTGGTAGGAAATTTGTGTCAGCCCGGTGATCCTACAACTTTCCCACACAGAAATGTGAGAAAAATTTTATTTTTTTCAACAAAATTTGAGGTTTGCAGGGGATTCTGGGTAGGGAAATGTTGGGGGACCCATGCAAGCCATACCTTGCTGGACTTCCCCGGCTGTCTAGTTTTCAGAAATGTGTGGGTTTGGTAGGTTTCCCTAGATGGCCGCTGAGCCCGGGGCCAAAAACTCATGGGACCCCCCTTGCAAAACCAGGGTGTTTTGTGATAGGTAATTTTGATGTTGCCGCAATAGGTTTTGGGCCCTTGCCTGTCTCGGGTACTTGACCCACCCACACAAGTGAGGTACCATTTTTCTCAGAAGACTTTGGGGAATGCGGGGTGGGTGGAATTTTGTGGATCCATACAGATTCCAGAACTTTCCACCACAGAAATGTGAGGAAAATGTGTTTTTTTTAAACAAATTTTGAGGTTTGCAAGGGATTCCGGATAACAGAACCTGGTGAGAGCCAGTCAAGTCACCCCATCCTGTATTCCCCTGGGTGTCTAGTTTTCAAAAATGTATAGGTTTGCTAGGTTTCCCTATGTGCCGGCTGCGCTAGGGCCCAAAATCCACAGGTAGGCACATTGCTAAAAACAAGTCTGTGCCTAGTGGGCTTTCTGCCGCCCTGAGGGGGAATCGGGGGGGGGGGTTACCCCGATATGCCCCCAAGGGGGGCAGAAAGACTGTGGCACTTTTTTGGGAGGTGTGGCCATTGGCATGCCCATTCAGGGTTGACCTCAACCCTGAATAAAAATTAAAAAAATCCTGAGGCCTAGTGGGCTTTCTGCCCCCCCCGGGGGGCAGATATGGGGCTATTGCCCCAATATGCCTCTGGGGAGGGGCAGAAAGACTGTGGTAATTTTTTTTGGGGCGGGGCATTATCATGCCCATTCTGGGCAGCCCCCAACCCTACATTATAAAAAAAAAAATCCCTCGTGCCTAGTGGGCTTTCTGCCCCCTGGGGGCAGACCAGGGGCTATTGCCCCCATCTGCCCCTGGGGGGGCAGAAAGACTGACATTTCCCAGGGGGGGGTGGGGGCATTGCCACGCCCTTTTTGGGCAGCCCCCACCCCAACATCAATAAAAAAAAAAAATCCCTGGTTTCTAATGGGCTTTCTGCCCCCTGGGGGGGGCAGAAAGACTGACATTTCTCTGGGGGGAGGGGTGGGGGCATTGCCATGCCCTTTTTGGGCAGCCCCCACCCCAACATCAATAAAAAAAAAAAATCCCCGCTTTCTAGTGGGCTTTCTGTCCCCCCGGGGGGCAGATTGGGGGCTACTGCCCCCGTCTGCCCCCTGGGGGGGCAGAAAGACTTACATTTCTCTGGGGGGGGGCATTGCCATGCCCTTTTTGGGCAGCCCCCACCCCAACGTCAATAAAAAAAAAAAATGCCTGGTTTCTAGTGGGCTTTCTGCCCCCCTGGGGGGTAGATTAGGGGCTACTGCCCCCGTCTGCCCCCTGGGGGGGGCAGAAAGACTGACATTTCTCTGTGGGGGCAGTGCAATGCCCTTTTTGGGCAGCCCCCACCCCAACGTCAATAAAAGAAAAAATCCCTGGCTTCTAGTGGGCTTTCTGCCCCCCCGGGGGGGCAGAAAGACTCACATTCCTCTGGGGGGGGGGGGGGGGTGGGGGCATTGCCATGCCCTTTTTGGGTAGCCCCCACCCCAACATCAATAAAAAAAAAAATCCCTGGTTTCTAGTGGGCTTTCTGCCCCCCCGGGGGGGCAGATTAGGAGCTACTGCCCCCGTCTGCCCCCTGGGGGGGCAGAAAGACTGACATTTCTCTGGGGGGCAGTGCAATGCCCTTTTTGGGCAGCCCCCACCCCAACGTCAATAAAAAAAATAATCCCTGGCTTCTAGTGGGCTTTCCGCCCCCCAGGGGGGGCAGAAAGACTGTGGTGCCCAAACAAATATGGGGGGAGCAAAGGCCCTTGCCCAAGGGGCCGCTCCCCCCCCCTGGTGTCTAGTGGGTGGAACCCTGCTTGGGGATCGCCCCCTGGGGTGATCCCTAAGCAGGGATCCACTAGGGAATGGTACCATTGGAAAGGGGAGATTCTCCCCTTTCCAACGATACCTCTCCCATCTTTTTCGGTGCTCGGGGGGCTGAGATAGCCCCACGAGCACTGAAACACTGAAACTGAAACTAAGTTTCAGTTTCGTTTTCGTTGTAATGACGATCGCGCGCCATGCACGCGATCGTCATTACAACGAAATTCAAAAAGAGGCCTGGGGAGGTTGGGGAAGCTCTTCCCCACCTCCCCAGGCGAAAAAAAATAAATGGGAAATCCCTCTGCTGTCTGCAGCAGAGGGATTTTCTGAGCATGTGCTCATGACGGAATGGTTCCGTCATGAGCACACTGGAACTTGTGCTCATGTCGGAACCAATCTGTCATGAGCATGGAAGGGGTTAATGACTGGACAGGTGTGCACATAGACCCCAAGCCAGTGTATCACACATTAGTGTTGGCATTGGTGGTATGTGTCACTGCATGTGAGCCTATGACATCACACATTGCTGTGATGTTTGTGGCAGAATGATGGTCTTGCTACACAAATGTACTTGACCAACAGGCAGTCACTACTTGTCTATGAGATCTGAAAAGCAGCATGCAATGGACAGCTATGGCTGCACATTCACATTTGAGTATATGAATAGCTGGAGACACAGTGGGTGACATTGATGGCAGTCTGTGCTATTGCACTCATGGCTTCATTTTCACAAGATATATCTATGCATTTCATGCATGTGCTTTACATTACATGGTCTCTGCTCAGTGTGCACTGACCATCTCCATTGTCAAGATTACCTGAAATGCTAGGCAAGACGTTACATGGTGTGAGTGTGTTCTTGTGCATGCAACATCACAAGCAAAGTCCTGCATGTCAGCAATGCGCTCATATTATCAGGTATGTTAAAATATGTTTTTGAATGGGCAGATACCATTGTAAGTTAGTTTTGGTGTTGTGTGTACACATATTATTAGTACCCTATGGATTACAATATCATACAGACACAGCTCAGATAATGCATACTTAAATGTGTGTAACAGATAGCATAATGGAAGTGAAATGTCTGATGTATGCATTGCTCTACATGACACACTGAGCCATGTACAAGCATGTTGGAGACCCAGCTTCACATGTGAACATGTCATTGTTACTTTGGAATTCCAAGGCTGCACTTTTCATGTCACAGTCATTGCAGATTGCAAAAGCAGTGCACATGGCCTGTGGATCATGCTGTGCCTTTGTATGTGACCCTGGTCTCTACACACAGATACTGCTGAGTTACAGCAGAGTGACTGGGATGTCTGTCAATGCCTGCATTGTGCGTGATATGGTGGTCCCATTTCCTTGACCTTATTGCATGAACTATGAACATTACATGATGGCAAGTCTTGTCATTTTATTGTTTTGACATCAGTGACATGCAAGCTATGCATGTTGCAACTTGTATAATTGAAGGCTGCTACTGGCAATGTACAAATGTTAGTGTGCATTGCAGGACACACACACAGAGTACACCGATGTTACAGGGTAGACATCCTATCTGTTTGAATGTCATCTCAACGTATTTAAGTAAGAGTATGTTGCACAGCCCGTCACAGTCAAGAATGAGGCCCATCTGCTCTACTTGTGATGCAGGGGACCTGTGATGAGGCAAATTAGAGTGCCCACTTGCGTCACCTGCATCAGTATTTAGAATTGCATAGTTTGCAATCCATGGTGTACCCTGTTTTCATTAGCTGTGCTCAGCAAGGATTATGCTTGCTGAGTCAGTGAGTCAGAGAGTGTTCTATATTGACGACTGCTGTAGTATTGAGTTGTTAGTAATGGTTGTGAGTGAAGGAGAGGAGGACCAGGGGTTGTATTTGCAGATTATCCTGGTAAGACCTAACATTTTTACATGGACAATCTGGGACATGTGATCTGCTTGCAAATCTTGCCATTCAAGGAGCAAACATGTGAGCATCCTATCATCAACACATGTTATTGGGCACTTTGTTGTGTTGTGTTTACATGGATTATTGATGTTCTGTTAACTGCTATATGTGATAGCTGAGTGGCTTATTTTTTGTGTTACCTTTCACTTGACTGATATATGAACTTGTGATGTAATAAAACAACCATACAGGACTTTTGTGTATTGATATTTTATCAGACGATTTGAGAATCTTTTATTTTTTGATAGAAATAAACATACACATGTGAAGTGATATTTGTTTCCTGTGATTAAGTAAAAAAATTACATATTATTTGGACTCTTCTAGCTGTTCCAGCAGCAGAAGGTGTGGTGTGTCTAGCATCTGCCTCTTCGTCATGGCCATCATATGGGTTGTCCTGCTCCTCCTGGTCTTCATCCAATGGTGTTTGTGCGTACACAAATATTGTGCAGAATGCAACAGGCCATTATGATCTTGCAGACAAGTTCAGGACGGTACAGGTGTCTGCCCCCCGATACATCTAGGCACCGGAACCTGGATTTGAGGACTCCAAATGTCCGTTCAACTATGGTCCTTGTGCGTCCCAGTGCAACGTTGTAGTCTCTCTGGGCCTGTGTGTGTGTCACCCTGAGTTTCGTCATCAGCCATGGCGTGAGTGCATATCCTTGATCACCTGAAACAGATTAAAGAGATATGTGTCCATTACTATATGTGCCTGCTGTGTTTGCAGTGTACCTTTTTTGGTGTGCGCGCATTGTGCAAGTTTGTACTTTCTGGTTTGTCATATTGAGTTTCCAACAATTTATCAGCATCTGTGAAATGAACTTGCCTATACTTGACAGACTACACATCACCATGTTGTCATTGTCCGGGTCCTGTGTATTGCCTCCATGTTGTGACTGTCAGGATGTATGGGTCAATGAAAAGGCACATGATAGTTTCTTTACAGGCCTGTTGCACAAACAGAACGTCTCCTGTGCACATATTGTGGAGGGTGCCCCATTGACACATGTTCCTGATTAGGCTTCCACCTTGACTTTTGATTGTATACTATGTTGGTACATTATCTGGGGACATCATTGTTAGTCAATGTGCTGAAGGTAACTGGGAGTGGAAATCCTTGTCTGCTACACGTTAGACTCATTGTGGGATCTTTGCATCCAGCTTGCCACAAAGGTGGGTCAGTGTCTAGGTGACAGTGGCACTGCTACCTGGTGCACTTGACTTACTGGGACATTTGAAGATAACATACAAATGCATTGATGTCCTTGTGCATGAGTTGACTCTACATGTATGCATGTTGTGGAACGACACATCAATTTACACTTGTGTGTGTCTGTTCCGAAACTATAAACATTATGGTATAATTTTATGGAACATCAGATTGCTACTCCTCAACAGGGGATACATGTGCATGACACACAAGATGATGGACGGAATGTTGCACATTGGCAAACATTCACCCCCAGTCACAGATCTGGGTTTAATCCATCGTTATTTTGCTTCACCACGCCACCCCAGTTCAGACATAGCCATATGCAAATCAGTCTTGACCCTGTGCCTCATGGGAACAGTCCAGACCGAACTGCCAAGCCATGTCTTCCCTGGACCGGAATCAAGCATGCTAGGACCGGTTTCGGGCTTTCAGCCCTCATCAGCCAGGATAGCTTGACTCCAGTGGCGTAGTGAGCACGGGACCCACGTCTGGGCATACCCTTCCCACTTAGGGTGAAATGCAAAACACACAAGATTATGGACGGAATGTTGCACATTGGCAAACATTCACCCCCAGTCACAGATCTGGGTTTAATCCATCGTTATTTTGCTTCACCACGCCACCCCAGTTCAGACATAGCCATATGCAAATCAGTCTTGACCCTGTGCCTCATGGGAACTGTCCAGACCGAACTGCCAAGCCATGTCTTCCCTGGACCGGAATCAAGCATGCTAGGACCGGTTTCGGGCTTTCAGCCCTCATCAGCCAGGATAGCTTGACTCCAGTGGCGTAGTGAGCACAGGACCCACGTCTGGGCATACCCTTCCCACTTAGGGCGAAATGCAAAACACACAAGATGATGGCTGATGAGGGCTGTGAGCCCGAAACCGGTCCCAGGATGCTTGTTTCCGGTCCAGGGAAGACATGGCTTGGCAGTTCGGGCTGGACTGTTCCCATGAGGCTCAGGGTCAGACTGATTTGCATATGGCCATGTCTGAACTGGGGTGGCGGAGTGAGCTAAAGAATGATGATGGATTAAACCCAGATCAGTTGACTGGGGGTGAGTGCTTGAAATGTTCAACACTCCGTCCATCATCCCCTTTGGTTTTGATGCATGTGCATGCACATGTGTTGAGAATGTCAAGTCAAGTTCAAGTTTAGTCAAGTTTAAGTTTATTTGATTTAGTTCTCAACTGAGAACCATAAATATTTGATACATGATATAAAAGTTTAAACAATAAAATGATAAAAGTTTTCATTCTAATACAAAGTTAAAAAGGATTTAAAAAATTTAAATATATTATAACATACAAATTCATTTGGCGGAACCTTGCAAAGCGAGATCAAGTCCTGAACAGAGGTGATTCTACATTTTGTATAAATTGGTTGTAGAAATCTTTTTCTTGCTTCTACGACTATCGGATTTGGGCAAGTAAACAACAAATGTTCTAAATCTTGCTCCCCACCATTACATAAGTTACAGAGACTACTAGATTTTTCTTTTGGTAGCCACTTGTAAGTAAAAGATTTTAGAGGAAGTATCTCAAATCGGAGCAATACAATCGATCTCCTAACTCCGTGCTTTAACCCCTTCCGTGCTTCCGTCGGCCAACGGCCGTCGCAAGCACTACCTCGCTAGTGCTGCGCACGTCCGTTGGCCGACGCGGCCCCGCCCACTCTTTTAAACTGCCGCACCGCAGCGGAATTCGCGCCGCGGTTAAAGGGTTACGTTAAAATAAATATACTGTTGTGTTTTCCTATAGACCAAAGTTTCAGCGTATTTTTTATATAGTGACAGTTTGGCACAATGCTGAACGTCGAGGTCAAAGCTTAATCTTGGGGTGAAGTTTTTTAAGAAAAGCTTCAGCTGGACAGGAGTCCATGATTGTAACAAATCAGTATTAACGTTAGATAATTTAAAAGCAGTTGAGACATTCCTACAGAATACGTATTTCAAAGTTCCTTGGTCAAATGTCTCTGTTTTGAGTAGGGATCGTAGCGTTCCTTCTTCCGCGAGGAGGAGGTTATATGCCCATCTAATCACATTGCTGATTCCTCTAGCATAGGAACTGACTAGTGAGAATGTGATTTGTATAGTTTATATGCTCTTCCTATGCATGCTCCTTTCTGCAACAACACAGACTGATGTTCTAAGCAACTTTTGATTTTATTTGTTGGCAGTTAGTGCTCCCTTAATTCAGCAATACTTGCAGAGCCATGATGCAGATACACCCACTGCATGATGCATGGCTGACTGTGTTTTTGCATGTCAGCTAATTGTGCACTTTCACAAGTGAGAGCAGTGTGAACTGTCATCTTATTGTACATATGGTACATGTGTTGATTTCAATATGTGTGTGGCACAGCAGAAGCATATGTTCTGTGTCTTGTACTGCATTGATTAATAAAAAGTGTGTCCGATGAGTTCTGCTAAATCTATGTTACGAGTATGCCATAGTGGTTTGTGTGATATTTTCATGGCTCTTCCCTTATTGTGCTGTCTTCTAAATTTCATGATTAAATTGCATTGTGCGGCTGTGTATATAGTTTGAGCATGTTCCAAGGCATGTCGTATTACATTGGCTACCCGTGCATTGTCTCATATTTGAGCTACATCAGTGGTTCCCAAACTTTTTCGACCCACGGCTCCCTTGACCCATTGGCCATTGCACGTGGCTGCCCACTGTTACTTTTTTTGTAAGCCCAGTCTCTGGAGTACTTGCATTTTTCTCCCTGAAAATAATTGGGATGAAGCTGATGAAGGTATTATAATCATATACGCAGGGTGTTTCGTATTACTAAGGCGGCGCCTCTAATAAAATATTCCTAGTTACACTTTTTTGCCCATGCCTTTTTTAGAGTACCCTCTCAATTTTTTTTTATCCCAGGTACAGTGCTAGATAGCACCCACATGCATGTAGGCCCCATTGCCAAAGTGTTTCTGCGCTTGAAGAATATTTGCATGCACTTCCATTTCTAGCCATGTCATACGTGCCAAAACACCTGTCTCAGCAGGGTGACTCACGATTTTTAAACCACATACAGCTTTATTTTTGCTGTCTTCTCCCTAAAATTGCCTCCAAATCAATGCAAATAAAATAAATTCCTCTGATTTTTTTTTTTTTAAACGCCCCTCTTTCTTGCTTCCAAATGTTAAGATTATGCCGTATATGGTGTTTTACTTCCCTGTGCTCAAGGAGAGAGCTGGCCTCTCTGGAAATGTGTGTGTACTGAAAGAACTGTGTACTGGAAGTACCTATGATTCAAGTACAAATATCAAAACTTAATAATACTTTGTGTGTTTAATAGACAGTACAACTGTCCTTTCCTGATAATTTGCATTGGTGTAAAATGCATTTAGAAAAAAACAAAACTATTAATGAGTCTAAAAAAATAAATCAGGCATCTTCCGCTTACTTTGGGAGTGTTGGAATGTGGGGATCCAGTGAAATATGGAGGTCATCTCCCTCGACATGCCATCAATTAAGCACTATGTTTACAGCTTTAGGCATGTCACTTACAAATCATCATCATCATGCGTTTAAGTCTAATTAGTTTAATTGAAGCCAACAGACCCTTCAACATTAAATGCATTAAAGTGCTTACTGTGCGGCTCCCCTGGCTAGGTTTGACGGCTCCCCAGGGAGCCACGGGGCACAGTTTGGGAACCACTGAGCTACATGCTTGTGTACTTGAGGTGTGTGGTGTGTTCAGTTTTTACTTACCAACAAGCAGTCCATTTCCATAAGTGCCATTCTCAAACCACTGGTTGATGACCGATTGACGAAATATGTATGAGTCATGCACACTGCCAGGGAACTTTGCAACAACATTGATGAACAGGCCCAGGTGGTCCACAATTGCCTGTACGTTAACGGAATGTGTGTGCTTCCTGTTCCTGTATATATGTGCAGTGTCCGCAGGAGGCACAAGTAGAACATGGGTGCAGTCAATTGCACCCAACACATGCGGAAACCCAGCAATGTCATAAATGCCTTGTTTGTTGTCATGTTGTTCCTGTGCAGTGTTGGGGAAGTGTAGGCGCTGTGGTGTCAGGCTGATAATGGTATCCAAGACTTTGGGGAGGAACCTGGAGATGGATGACTGTGACACTCCACCCACTCTGCCAGTGGTTGGTTGAAAGGTACCAGAGGCCAACATGTGCAGCACTGCAAGTAGCTTTGTCTGCGGAGGGATGTTTGTGCAGCGCGGTGATGGTGCCTGCAGCCTTGGTGCGATCTGTGTGAGTATGCGTAAGATGGAGGTCCTTTTCAACCAGTAGTGGACTATCACATCCTCTGGACGGAGGTCTATCAGGGTGAGGCGTTGATGGTACACCCGCTCTCTTCTTTGGCGCTGCCTCTGTGGTGTTCCTGGTGGTGGCAGTGGTGGTGGTTGTTGTGGTCTTCTTGGCGCTCCAAGCTGCAAGAGTAGTAACTCCATGGCATCATTAGGTGAGCAAAGGAGGGTCTGGGATTGTCTCCCTTATGTACAGGTGTGTTTGCACCATTTTTTAGACCAGCTTTTTTCTGGTCTTAAAATCCAGCCGCTAACTGGCATTAGCGTGAGTTTTTTTGAAGTATCGCCGGAACGATAAATCATTGTAAATATCGCGTAGTAGGCTTTGCAGGAATTTTTTCACAGGAACGGCCACCTTGCATCTCATTTTCGTTAAGTCCCACTAACAAAAGTGGCGATCTGAAAAATGCACGTTTACGCAAGAAAACTGCTGCTAACTGCGGTTAGCGGGAACTTGTAAATACGGCAATAAAAAAAAGCTGCTGTAGCATCAAGAAATTGACGCTACGGTGGCGTTAACTCCTTGTACATATGCCCCCTAGTTTCTATAGGAAGAGGTCATGGTCAGGTGCCTATATCTTTGGCGCCGCTTGATGAATCTCCATGATATTTTCCCAAACAATTTGCCTGGTACTTCAGATAGAATCTGGAAAGTTTCGCGGTGTTTCATGTAGTGGGGCCGACAAAAAAAAGGGGTCCCAAAACGCATTTTCCCCATGTTAATTCCCATAGGAGCTTTGAACAAGCCTACAGCCCAAACTGCTGAACGGAATTATACCAAATTTGTCAAGAAGCTAGACTTGGTATGCAGATCGTGCTTTTTGTGATTTGGTGTAAATCCGTTCAGTAGTTTGGGAGATATTAACTGGAAAACAAATTTGTATATCTGGAGACATGGATTATCTCCGGATCCAACAGCACCCGTGGTATAATCTGATTGGCTGCCAGCACTTCAACCAGGAAGCGTTTGCAGCCATCTTGAGACTTGGCTTGAGCCGAGTCCCAGAAAAAACATTTAAAAAAAAGAAAAGGGGGCAGGGTAGAAGTACCCTGACCCCCCTAGCCCTCCCTGGGGCTTTTTTGTAATGAATGTGTGGGTTTCTTGGACCCCCCCCAGTCTGGGGACAGCCACCTTCCTGGGGCTTCAACTATAAACTAAGCGTGGGGCTTTATTTTTAATTAATGCAGGGGGCCACACAGACCCCCTGCAGCCCCGGGGACCGCCACCTCCTCGGGGCTTTTGTCACTTTGAATGTGGGGGGGCTGTGCCCCCCCACCCCACAGCCCCGAGGACCACCACCTCCCTGAGGCAAATTGTAAGAAAGGAGGGGGACGCTCGGGACATAGCTGCTTGCTATGGCTTGGCGGGAGCTTTACCACTCATGCCAAGCCATAGAAAACTTTGCTCCGCTTCTAGCAAGCAGGATCATAAAAAATGCTCTCTCTTGCTAGAAGCAGAGCAAAATTGCTTTTACAGAGACGGAGCTGCATGTTAGCAGCCCGGGGGAGGGCCATGTAGCCTCACTCCCTTTAGCTTAATTTTTTTTTTTTTTTAAAAGGCCGAGCCCTGGGGCATGGGGTCCCTAGGGCTGAAATTGGCCCAGGAGGGGGGCTGCATGGCCCCCCTCCCCTATTCATGAATGGCCTGACCCCAGGGTATGGGGTCCCGGGGCCGAAATTGGCCCAGGGAAGGGGGGCACTCTTCCCGCCCCCTTTCTCCAGCACACTGAAACCTCACCTCCTGGCGCACTGCTGGTTGAGGGATGAAGTCCTCTTGGGTCCAGAGGGTACTTGGGGGCCAACAAGCCCTCCTGTTACTGCCAGTAAGTCCCACAAAGCGGGATTGCTGAAAGGTCTTCAGAGGCCACGCCCCTTTCTCAACTACCCAGCAAACGCACCTCCTGGTGCACTACTGGTTGGGGGATGAAGTCCCCTTGGCTGCTGAGGCTCCTTGGTGGCCAACAAGCCCTCCTGTTACCTCTAGTAAGTCCCACAAACCGGGATTGATGAGAGGTCTTAGGAGGCCACGCCCCCTTTCTCCACCACTCTACAAACACGCCTCCTGGCGCATTGCTGGTTGGGGGATGAAGTCCCCTTGGATGCTCAGGGTCCTTGGGGGCCAACAAGCCCTCCTGTTACCTCCAGTAAGTCCCACACAGTGGGATTGCTAAAAGGTCTTTGGAGGCCATGCCCCTTTCTCCACCACTCTGCAAATACGCCTCCTGGCACACTACTGGCTGAGGGATGAAGTCCGCTTGGATGCTGACGGTTCTTGGGGGCCCTGAAGCCCTCCTGTTCCCACCAGTAAGTCTGACACTGCAGAATTCCTGAGAGCTGGTCAGAGGCACAACCCTCTTTGCAAACGCAACTACTAGTTAAAATACCATAGAAATTCACTTAAAAAAACAAAGGTTACAGAGACGTTATAGTTAGGTAATAGAATTTGAAAAACGATAGAAATTCACTGAAAAAAACAAAGGGACAGGATTGTTATATTTAGGAAATAGAATTAAAAAAACCTTAGAGATTCACTGAAAAAAACAAAGGTTACAGCAACGTTATAGTTAGGCTAGGATTTCACTCATACAAAAACAGTGTAATTCAGCAGTTATAGTTACCTGAGCTATAACTATAGCTTACGCTCCCGCAATGCACTGCTTATGACCTCACATATTACATCATTCATGACATGGTCAGTGACATCACTGATGACATCTCAAATGACATCCCTGATGATATCACTGATGACATCATGCTCAGAACCACTCACACATCCACTCACAGCCCCATACAACCTCTCATACAACCTCTAATATGCCCACTCCCACACAATCACTCACATACCCATTCACAGACCCATACCAGTACTCACACACCCACTCACTCCTCCAAAGAGGCACTCACAAACCCACTTACTCACTCACTCACTTGTACAGCCACTCACACAACCATTCACTCACTCATACAACAACTCATATAACCAGTCACTCACCTGTACAGCCACTCACATAGCCACACACTCACCCAAACAGCTACTCACACACCCACTTATTTACATACACTGTCACTCACACACCACTTACTCACCCATACAGCTTCTCAACACCGCACTCATTCACCCATACAAGCACTCACACACACACACAACCATTTATATACCCATTCACACATCCGCTCACTCACCCATACAGCCATTCTCACAGACATTTACTCTCCAATACAGCCACTCACACACCAAATCACTAAATCAAACATCTACTCAAACAGCCACTCACTTACCGATAGAGCCATTCAGATACCCACTCACTCACCCATACAGTCACTACTCACTCACTTACGAACCCATAGAGCCACTCACACCACCACTCACTCACCCATACAGCCACTAACATACCCACTCACTCACCAATACAGCCACTCATACAACATCTCACTCACTCACACAGCTACTCACACACCCACTTATACACCCATACAACTACTTATACACCCATACACACAAGATACATACAGTCACACAGCTGCTTATGTAATATATGTTAGAAGTAGGATCACTCAGTAGTATGCACCTAGTATAGTAATTTAACTTTTGTAGTAGGTTAGTATATATGTTTAATACCCATAAACTCTTAAAAACACTTACACTCACTTGATGATGTCATCTGTGATGCTATCAGTGATGTCATCAGTGATGTCACTGACAATGTCATGAGTGATGTAATATGTGAGGTCATAAGCAGTGCATTGTGGGGGTGTAAGTTATAGTTATAGCACAAGTAACTATAACTGCTGGATTTCACTGGTTTTGTATGAGTGAAATCTCATCCTAACTGTAACGTCCCTCTTCAGTGAATATATATGTATATATATTTATATATATATATACATATATATATATATATATATCCACAAACCTCGCCACAAAATCCTCCTCCAGGGATAATAACGAAAGCGGACCCAATATTACGTGCTGGTGAATTTTATTCCTCACACCACTCCGCCATAAATTCCATATATATATATATATATACACATATGTCTCCCAGTTCGAGTTGTTCTGCTTGCAAGGCCGTACTCACAGCAGTTCAATTCAGCTGCATTCTTTATTTGGAGGAAACCGGCATGTTCATTCCTGATTAATTTAAACTTTAGCCTGACGCGTTTCGGAGCCCCCAGACCCTTAATCATAGGCTGAATAACAACTGCGCAGATGCACTACAAACATTTCTTTTAAATCCATGCTAATCAGTTCCTTTACCCTCTGGTGGGAGTCGCAGGTGAGTTGATTTTCACAATGCATGACGGAGTTTGTAGTCTTTTTTAAAAAGCAATCTTACCCTTTGGTGGGTTCTGTGTGGCTGCATTCTTATTTTCATATTATTTTTCAAGCCCTCCAGTGGGCCTCAGGAACCAAAATGCTCGGTTTGATTTTAAAGAACTGCTGTGCCACTCGTGGGTTAAGTATAATTCCAAACCTGTGGCCCCATATTGCATTTACAATGATGGTGCAATCCTCCACGGCCAGAACTGCCGTGATTTATGTCTCCAAGTTCAAGTTGTTCTGCTTGCAAGGACGCACTCACAGCAGTTCAATTCAGCTGCATTCTTTATTTGGAGGAAACCGGCATGTTCATTCCTGATTAATTTAAACTTTAGCCTGAACTGCTTAGCATGGATTTAAAAGAAATGTTTGTAGTGCATCTGCGCAGTTGTTATTCAGCCTATGATTAAGGGGCTGGGGGCTCCGAAACGCGTCAGGCGAAAGTTTAAATTAATCAGGAATTTCCTCCAAATAAAGAATGCAGCTGAATTGAACTGCTGTGAGTGCGTCCTTTCAAGCAGAACAACTCGAACTGGGAGACATATATACATATATATATATATATATTCACTGAAAAAACCATAGTTTTAGGGACAGTTATAGTTAGTTGGACATTTCACTCGTACAAAACCATAGAAATTACCCCGTTATAGTTAGTTCAGCTAACTATAACTCGCGCCCGCAATGCACTGCTGATGACGTCACATATTACATCACTCATGACATGGTCAGTGACATCACTGATGACATCACTGATGACATCTCAAATGACATCACTGATGACATCATCCAGTGACTGTGTTTCTGTAAAGTTTAAATATTTTTAATATATAGGGAAAGGTGTATTGAAGAATGAGTGGGTGTATAAGTGTGTGGATGAAGGATTTAGTAGGTGCGTGACTGACTCTATAAGTGAGTGATTAAACGTATCTTACTGAATGAAAGGGTTAGTGACTAAACTGGGTGAATGTCTGTAACCGTCTGTCTGTTGCTGTGTAAGTGGCTGCATGGGTTTGTGAATAGCTACATGAGTGTCTATATGAGTTATTGATTGGTTGTCTGAGTATCTGTATGGGTGCCTGAGTGTTTGTGTGGGTGGGGTGTGGGCGACTCTGTGCATAGATGTGTGAGTGGGTGATTCACATGGTGGATGGTTTCAAGAGTGCATCTGTGATAGGCTGTATGGGTGGGTAAGTGTGTGTAAGAGTGTGTTAGTGAGTGAATGTATGTCCCAGTGGTACATGTGTGAGTAACTACATATGTGAAAGGCAGTATATATGTGTGTTGGAGTATATAAATAGCTATAAGCGAGAGTGTGTGATTGTGAGAGTGACTGTATGGATGAGTGTGTGCTTGTATCAGTGATTGTATAAGAGCGTAAGAATGTGCTAGTATTTGTATGAGTAAGTGAGCTGGTGTGTGTATAACTGTATAGGTGAGTAAATGGCAGTGTGTTTAATTATTTGCTTGACTGACTAGGTGTGTGAGTACCTCTATGGATGAGTGGCGGTGTTTGAGTGTCTATATAGGAGTATGAGTGCATATGATAGTCCTGTACTGAGTGACCGTAAGTATGAGTGACTGTACGGGTGAGTGAGTGGATGTGTGTGTAGACCTAAGAATCAGTGAGTGGGTATGTAGTTATTGGTGTTGGAGTGTCTGTGGTTTTGCGAATGGCAGTCTGTAATTTAGAGTGGGTGTATCAAAGGTTATATTAGGGTGTGAGGAGGTGCATCAGATTATCACGTGGATGATGTCATCAGTGATGTCATCAGTGATGTCATCAGTGATGTCATCAGTGATGTCACTGACCATGTCATGAGTGATGTAATATGTGACGTCATCAGCAGTGCATTGCGGGCGCGAGTTATAGTTAGCTGAACTAACTATAACGGGGGAATTTCTATGGTTTTGTACGAGTGAAATGTCCAACTAACTATAACTGTCCCTAAAACCTATGGTTTTTTCAGTGAATTTCAAAGGTTTTTTAAATGCTAATTTCTAACTATAACGTGTCTGAAACCTATGGTTTTTTCAGTGAATTTCAAAGGTTTTTTAAATGCTAATTTCTAACTATAACGTGCCTGAAACCTATGGTTTTTTCAGTGAATTTCAAAGGTTTTTTAAATGCTAATTTCTAACTATAACGCCCCTAAAACCTATGGTTTTTTCAGTGAATTTCAAAGGTTTTGTAAATGACAATTTTTAAATGTATTAATTGTTATATTTATTTTTTTGATACTGATTTACTACATTTTTTAAACTATTTATTTTTACATATTTTATTTTTTAAATTACATTGTAATTACATTATACATTACATTACAAAATATACTTTCTCAGAATGAATTACTTTAGTTTAAATACTTTGCAAGTAGGCAATAGACTTTTAAGTACAGTAGTTACAGTTGTTGCAATGGGCAACACAATTTCAAACACAATGCAACATTGAGCTCAATGTGAATTTCTAGTTAAATGCAATTAGTTACTTTATGGATTACTTTTCTAACCACAGGACTGGATCCTAGATTCAGTCCTGGGACATCTCCTGTAAACAGTTGAGTAAAAACGTTTTGGTTACAGTAGTGATTTTTAAGGAATATTATTGTATTTTAAAAGTTGACACTTGGAAACTTTTTCACATAGAATCACCAATGTTATCCTATGGGAGGAAATTCACTTAGCAGGTAAGTAGTGTTATCGTTACTTTTTCTTACTCAGTGGTGGATCCTGTATCCAGCACTGGTGCATCTCCTGTAAACAGTTGAAAGAATGCGTTTAAGTCATACAGGCGATTTTTAAGGAATATTTGTAGTTTGTGAAAATCGACACTTTGAAACTTTTCTGCTGAAAACCAGACAATGGATTCCAATGGAAGGAAATACAAGTTACTGGTAAGTACGGTTAGAATTACTTTTCAGGATCAGTGCTGGGCTAAAAGATGCAGCACTGGGTTCTCTCCTGATAACAGGTGAGTAAATCGGAATTCGTAGTTCAGCTGATTTTAGAGGAATATTATAAAGTTCCAAAACTCCACACTTAGAAGAATTTCCAAGTGAAACCAGTCAATGTTAGCCTATGGAAGGAAATTCAAGTTACTGGTAAGTACGGTTAAAATTACTTTTCAGGATCAGTACTGGGCTCAAAGATGCAGCACTGAGGTCTCTCCTGATAACAGGTGAGTAAATCGGAATTCGTAGTTCTGCTGATTTTAGAGGAATATTTGTATGTTTCAAAAATCGACACTTTGAAACTTTTCTGCTGAAAACCAGACAATGGATTCCTATGGAAGGAAATACAAGTTACTGGTAAGTACGGTTAGAATTACTTTTCAGGGTCAGTGCTGGGCTAAAAGATGCAGCACTGGGTTCTCTCCTGATAACAGGTGAGTAAATCGGAATTCGTAGTTCTGCTGATTTTAGAGGAATATTTGTATGTTTCAAAAATCGACACTTAGAAACTTTTTCAGCAAAAAGCAGGCAATGATATCCTATGGAAGGAAATTCAATTTACTGGTAAGTACGGTTAGAATTACTTTTCAAGGTCAGTGCTGGGCTAAAAGATGCAGCACTGGGTTCTCTCCTGATAACAGGTGAGTAAATCGGAATTCGTAGTTCGGCTGATTTTAGAGGAATATTATAAAGTTCCAAAACTCCACACTTAGAAGAATTTCCAAGTGAAACCAGTCAATGTTAGCCTATGGAATGAAATTCAAATTACTGGTAAGTGCGGTTAAAATTACTTTTCAGGATCAGTATTGGGCTCAAAGATGCAGCACTGAGGTCTCTCCTGATAACAGGTGAGAAAATCGGAATTCGTAGTTCGGCTGATTTTAGAGGAATATTTGTATGTTACAAAAATCGACACTTAGAAACCTTTTCAGCAAAAAGCAGGCAATGATATCCTATGGAAGGAAATTCAAGTTACTGGTAAGTACGGTTAAAATTACTTTTCAGGATCAGTACTGGGCTGAAAGATGCATCACTGAGGTCTCTCCTGATAACAGGTGAGTAAATCGGAATTTGTATTTTGGCTGATTTTAGAGGAATATTATAAAGTTCCAAAACTCCACACTTAGAAGAATTTCCAAGTGAAACCAGTCAATGTTAGCCTATGGAAGGAAATTCAAGTTACTGGTAAGTACGGTTAAAATTACTTTTCAGGATCAGTACTGGGCTCAAAGATGCAGCACTGAGGTCTCTCCTGATAACAGGTGAGTAAATCGGAATTCGTAGTTCGGCTGATTTTAGAGGAATATTTGCACAATGGTGAAGGGAGGGGGCGGGGCCTGAGGTGACATCTGTGCAAACGCGCCCCATGGCATGTTTTAAGTTGGGGGATTAAGTCCCCTTGAATCATGAGGGTCCCTGGGGTCCAACTAGCCCACCCTGTACCTCCAGTATGCGCCAGGGAGTGGCGTTGCAGAGAGGTGTTCAGAGGCCACGCCCCTTTTTGCACCTCTTTGCAACGCAGCTCTGTGGCGCTTTCTGGACGTACCTGGTGGGCTAGTTGGCCCCCAGGGACCCTCAGGATTGAAGGGGATTTCATTCCCCATCTTAAAATGCGCCACGGGGCCTGTTTGCACACATGTCACCTGAAGCCCCGCCCCTCCCTTCACCACTGTGCAAACGCGCCCCGTGGCGTGTTTTAAGTTGGGGATTAAGTCCCCTTGAATCCTGAGGGTCCCTGGAGTCGAACTAGCCCACCATGTACCTCCAAAAGCGCCACAGAGCTGCGTTGCAGAGAGGTGTATAAAGGGGAGTGGCCTCTGTACACCTCTCTGCAACACAGCCCCCTGGCACATACTGGAGGTTCCTGGTGGGCTAGTTGGCCCCCAGGGACCCCCAGTATTCAAGGGGAATTACTTCCCCTTCTTAAAACGCGCCAGGGGGCGCGTTTGCACACTGCTGCAGGGAGGGGGCACAATGCCGTTTTTCTTTTTCTTTTTCCATTTCCTTTTTTTTATGTGAGGGGGGCTGCGTGGCCCCCCTTCCCTCAGCCACTTTTGGCCCCGGGGACCCATCCCCCGGGGCCTGAGCATTTTTTTTGTTTTATTTAAAAAAAACGGGAAGGGGGCCGCGTGGCCCCCCTTCCCTGGGCCTCTATTGGCCCCGGGGACCCCATCCCCCGGGGCATGCCCTCTTTTTTATTTTTAAAAAATATATATATATTTGGAGGGGGGCTGCGTGGCCCCCCTCTTCAGGCCATTTAAGGCCCCGGGGACCCCATCCCCAGGGGCCGGCCTTGCCCTTTTTTATAATTGGGGAGGGGGGCTGCGTGGCCCCCCTCCCGGGCCACTTATGGCCCGGGGACCCCATCCCCCGGGGCCTGGCCTCTCGTTGGAGACTGTGGGGGGGTCCCCAATCCCCCCACAGTCCCAGCCAGCTCCCCGCCTCCTGCGCGAGCCGGCATTGCTTTTCCACCTGGGGAGCAGCTAACATGCTGCTCCCCGTGTGGAAAAGCAATTGAGTTGCATTTTGAAAGAGAGAGCAGGTTTCCTGCTCTCTCTTTCAAAATGCAAACCAAGTTTGCTATGACAGGACGGGAGCCGCGATGCTCCCGTCCTGTCATAGCAAACTACAGTGACCCGGGGGTAGGTACCCCGGGACACTGCAGGAGCCGGCCCTGGGGGTGGTGGTCCCCAGGGCCATCACTGGCTCCAGGAGGGGGCCGCGCGGCCCCCTCCCAACTTGTTCAAAGCCCCGGGGAGGTGGTGGTCCCCGGGGCTCTGGGGTCCGTAACGGACCCCCATATTTAAATCTTTAGTGCCCCGGGAGGTGGCGGTCCTCGGGTGTGTGGGGGGCTGGTGCCCCCACACAGGTTTTTAAATAAAAAAAACAGCCCCGGGGTGGTGGTCCCGGGGCAGCGGGAGGGCGCACAGCCCTCCCGCCATCATTTTTTAAAAGCCCCGGGGGTGGTGGTCCCCGGGGCTTGGGGGGCCTTAGAGGCCCCCCCATAAACAATAAACCCCCCCCGCATGCCCCCGGGACTTGGGCCACCCGGGGGCAAATTTGCATCGAGACCGCGCTTCGATTTTTGTTTTTTCCGGCAGGATCCGCGCACCCTGAGCGCATCCTGCCGATTTCTTTTTTTTTTTTTTTAAATGCTTTTTTCTGCTTAGGGGGTCCTTGTGGGACCCCCTGAGCAGACCTAGGGGGTCAGGGTGTTTCTACCCTGCCCCCTTTGTGCGTTTTGCGCACTTGTTTCTTTTTTTTTCTCGGCGGGATTCGCGCACCCTAAGCGCATCCCGCCGATTTAAAAAAAAAAAAATGTTTTTTTCTGCCCAGGGGGTCCTTGTGGGACCCCCTGAGCAGGCCTAGGGGGTCAGGGTGTTTCTACCCTGCCCCCTTTGCGCTTTGCGCACTTGTTTCTGTCCCTCGGTTCTACCGAGGGATAAAATGGCTGCCAACACTTCCTGATTTGGAGTGTTGACAGCCAATTAGCATGCAGCTCGTGATCGGGAGGGTGCGCGAATCCGACGCGGCCATAGATATATATGTGATTTTCCTTTTGATTTTCACAGGAACTACTGAACGGATTTACACCATTTAACAAAAGGGTTCTTTCTGAACCAAGAACTACCTCTTTGCCAAATTTGGTGTAATTCCGTTCAGCAGTTCGGGCTGTAGCCGTGGCTAAAGTTTCCTATGGGAAAATGAATGGGGAAAACATGTTTTGGGACCCCCCTTTTTTCTCGGCCCCCGCTTGACAAATCACCCCGAAACTTTCAGGGTAGGAGCGGAGCGGGCCATAAAGTTTTAAAATTTTGCGAAGATTCGTCAACCGACGCAAGAGTTATTTCAAATAGAATGTCGCGGATTTCCTATGGAAAATAGGTCCTAACTATAACTATCTACTGGCGACCGCCAGTAGATAATATATATATATATATATATATATATATATATATATATATATATATATATATATATATATATATATATATATATATATATATATATATACTTACTGGCAGTCGCCAGTAGGTAGTTATAGTTAGGACCTTGATTCTATTCAAAAACCGTTTGACGAATCTTCGCGAAATTTTCAAAACTAATGGTTCGCTCAGGTCAGCTCCTGTCTTGAAAGTTTCGGGGTGATTCGTCAAGTGGGGGCAGAGAAAAAGGGGGGTCCCAAAACGCATTTTCCCCATGTTAATTTCCATAGGAACTTTAGACAAAGCTACAGCCCGAACTGCTGAACAGAATTACACCAAATTTGGCAAAAATGTAGGTCTTGGTTCAGAAAGCGTGCTTTTTTAAAATGGTGTAAATCCGTTCAGTAGTTGCTGAGAAATTTAAAAAATAAAAATATCGATATCTGAGCACCGAGGAAGATTTGCGAACCCTCTCGAGCACCAGCTTGTTTCTTATTGGCTGCCAACACTCCACACCAGGAAGTGTTGGCAGCCATCTTGTGACTCAGTAAAACGAGTCACAAGAAATCAGTTAAAAAACAGATAAAAAACAAGAAAAGGGGCAGGGTAGAAACACCCTGACCCCTAGGCCTGCTCAGGGGATCCCACAAGGACCCCCAGGGCCAAAAAAAGCATTTAAAAAAAAAAAAAGAAAATCGTCCGTATTCGCGCTGGGTGCGCGAATCTGGCTGAAAAAAATAAATTAAAAAAATGCGGGCTCCCACGCTTCGTTTTCTATAAGCCCCCGGGTGGGCCAGGTCCTGGGGGCAGTACCTAATTATGTTGTGGGGGCCCGCGGGGGCCCCCGCAGCCCCGGGGACTACCACCTCCCCAGGGCTTAGTTAATCATATGCAGGGGGCACGCGGCCCTCTCAGCCCCGGGGACCACCACCTCCCCGGGGCTTTTTCTAATAAATGCATGGGGGGGCTCCTGCCCCTCCCATGCTGCCCCGGGGACCGCCACCTCCCCAGGGCTTAGTTAATCATATGCGGGGCATGCGGCCCCCTCAGCCCCGGGGACTGCCACCTCCCTGGGGCTTTTTTTAATAAATGCATGGGGGGGCTCCTGCCCCTCCCACGGGGACCACCACCACCCCGGGGCATTTATATTTTAGAGCGGGGGCCCTGCGAGCCCCCCCAAGCCCCGGGGACCGCCACCTCTCCGGGGCTTTAAATTATTTTGGGCAGGGGGGCCTCGCGGGCCTCCCCAACCCCCAGAGACCACCACCTCCCCAGGGCTACATGATTTAAATACGGGGGCAATGCGGCCCCCCCGCAGCCCCGGGGACCGCCACCTCCCTGGAGCTCCTTCCAAAACCAAAGTGTGGGGGGGCTCGAGCCCCCCCCACACTGCCCCAGGGACCACCACCTCCCCGGGGCATTGAATATGTAAATACGGGGGTCCATAGCGGACCTCCAGCCCCGGGGACCACCACCTCCCCGGGGCTTCAAACTTGTTGGGAGCCCTCGATGGCCCTGGTGACTGCCACCCACCAGGGACGGCTCCTGCAAGGTCCTGGGGTGCCCACCCCCGGGACATTGCTGTTTGCTATGGCAGGGCTGGAGCACGGCTCCCGCCCTGCCATAGCAAACACTGCTTTGTTTCTTGGAAGCGAGGGCAGGAAACCTGCTCTCGCTTCCAAAAAGCAAAGCAGAATTGCTTTTGGGCAAAGGGAGCTGCATGTTAGCAGCTCCCCTTGCCCAAAACCAATGCCGGCTCCCGCAGGAGGCGGGGAGCCGGCAGGGACCGTGGGGGCATTGGGGCTCTCCCCACGGTCCCCAACTTGAGGGCCATCCCCAGGGGATGGGGTGCCCAGGGCCAGAAGAGGCCCGGGAGGGGGGCCACTCGGCCCCCTCCCTTTTGATGTTTAAAAAAAAAAAAAAAAAATAAGGCTGGGCCCTGGGAGATGGTGTCCCCGGGGCCATAACTGGCCTCAGGAGGGGGGCCATGTGGCCCCCCTCCCCCAAAAATCCCAGGCTGGCCAGGCCCAGGGATAGGGGGCCACGTGGCCCTCTTCCCGTTTCAAAAAAAAAAAAAATAACATGCTCAGGCCCAGGGGGATGGGGTCCCCAGGGCCCAAAAAATACTAAAAGAAGGGGGGCCACACAGCCCGCATTCTAAAAATATTTTTTAGAAAGAAAATCCGGCATCTCGCTGGAGGCCCCGCCCCCTCCCTGCACCACTGTGCAGACGTGCCTCCTGGTGCGTTCGGAATTAGGGGATTAAGTCCCCTTCAATCCTAAGGGTCCTTAGGGGCCAACTAGACCACCAGGTACCTCCAGCAATCCCCACACAGTGGAATTGCTGAGAGGAGGTCCGAGGCCACGCCCCTTTTTACATCACTCTGCAAACATGCCTCTTGGCACACTGTTGGTGGGGCGATGAGGTCCTTTTGTGTCCTGAGGACCTAAGGCACAAGTGGACTTCATCCCCCGAGCAGCAGTATGCCAGGAGGCGCGTTTGCAAAGTGGTGTAAAAAGGGGACATCGGACCACTCTCAGCAATCCAGCTAGGTGGGGCTTACTGGAGGTACCTGGTGGGCTAGTTGGCCCCCAGGGACCCTCAGGAGGCAAGGGGACTTCATCCCCCAACCAAGAGCGTGCCAGGAGGCGCATTTGCAGAGTGGTGGACAAAGAGGGCGTGGCCTGTGTCCACCTATCAGCAATACCACTATCTGGGGCATACCGGAAGTATCAAGTAGGCTAGTTGGCCCCTAAGGACCCCCAGAAGCAAAGTGGACTTCAATCCCCATCCAAGAGCGCGCCAGGGAGCATGTTTGCAGAGTGGTGGGAAAAAGGGGGCGTGGCCTGCTATGAGAGCTTAGCAATGCTGCTGTGTGGGACTTACTGGAGGTAATAGGAGGGGTAGTTGACCCCTCCTGTTACCTCTACTAAGTCCCACACAGTGGGATTGGTAAGAGGTCTTCGGAGGCCACACACCCCCTTTCTCCACCACTCTGCAAACGCGCCTCCTGGCACAGTACTGGTTGGGGGATGAAGTCCACTTTACTCCTGAGGGACTTTGGGGGCCAAGAAGCCCTCCTGGTACCTCCTGTAAGTCCTACGCAGCGGAATTCCTGAGCGCTCGTTGGAGGCCCAGCCCCCTTTCTCCACCACTCTGCAAACGTGACTACCAGTTAAAGAAGCATTTGTAATTTAATAGGTCTCACATTTGCAAGAGCTGGAGCTATTGGCGTTGTAAATGTAAAAGTTTTTTACTAATGTTTTTGGGAGTGGAGTGGATGTACGTTGTGTGTAGTGGAAATATGTGGTATGTTTTGCAGTGAAATTATGTGGCTAGAAAGTATGTGGTATTTAGTGTATAGGAATTATGTAGAGTGGGATTATGTGTTATGGAGAGCAATTATGTGGTATGGTAGTCTGTGTTGTGGAGTGGTAACCTCGGGTTTAGTCTTCCTCGTTTCCATAGAAGCTAAACTATGAACTCAATGAGACAAAAAAAAGAAGGAATCACTGAGGAGCACTTCTGGACCTAGTCAGAGGTATGGGCAGGGCCACTGGAATTATGCGACTGTTTGGCTGCACCAACTTTCGCACAATTATACATTTTCCACATTAGCCACATAATCCATCATCTGCTGCCTAATGTGCAGATTTGAACAAAAAAAGCCTTGTTTCTAGCTCAAACTGCTCAAACGTTGCCAAAAATGCAGCGAAAAGTGTTACAGCGTGGTGGAAGGTCCTTTGTAAACCTAGAATGGTCACCTGTTACTTATTGCTAAATGTGGGAGTTAAATTGGTACTAATGGTGTGCAAGCCACTCTTGCTTCTTTCTGCACCTCTCTTGCCTCTTTCTGCATTTCTGTTGCTTCTTTCTGCACCTTTCTTTCTTTTTCTGCACATCTCTTATACTTTCTGCACCTCTTTTGCCTCTTTCTGCACCTCTGTTGCCTCTTTCTGCACCTCACTTGCTTCTTTGTGCACCCCTCTTGCCTCTTTCTGCACCTCTCTTCCCTCTTTCTGCACCCCTCCTGCCTCTTTCTGCACCTCTGTTCCTTCTTTCTGCACTTCTTATGTTTCTTTCTGCACCTCTCTTGTTTCTTTCTGCATCACTCGTGCCTCTTTCTCCACACCTCTACCCCCTTTCTGCATGTCTGTTGCTTCTTTCTGCACTTCTCTTGCCTCTTTCTCCACCCCTCTTCCCTATTTCTGCATCTCTGTTGCTTCTTTCTGCACCTCTGTTCCTTCTTTCTGCTCTTCTTTTATTTCTTTCTGCACCTCTCTTGCCACTTTCTCCACCCCTGTTCCCCTTTTGCATCTCTGTTGCTTCTTTCTGCACTTCTCTTGCCTCTTTCTCCACCCCTCATACCTCTTTCTGCACATCTGTTGCTTCTTTATGCAGTTCTCTTGCTTCTTTGTGCACCTCTGTCCCTTCTTTCTGCAACCCTTGTGCCTCTTTCTGCACCCCTCTTTCCTCTTTCTGCACCTCTCTTGCCTCTTTCTGCACCTCTGTTCCTTCTTTCTTCACTTCTTTTGTTTCTTTCTGCACCTCTCTTGCTTATTTCTGCTTCCCTCTTGCCTCTTTCTCCACCCGCTTCCCCCTTTCCGCACTTCTGTTGCCTCTTTCTCCACCCCTCTTCCCTCATTCTGCACCTCTGTTGCTTCTTTCTGCACTTTTCTTACTTCTTTCTGCACACCTCGTGCCTCTTTCTGCACCCCTTGTGCTTCTTTCTGCACCCTCTTCTCTCTTTCTGCACTCCTATTGCCTCTTTCTACACATCTGTTCCTTGTTTTTGCACTTCTTTTCTTTCTTTCTGCACCTCTCTTGCTTCTCTCTGCTTCCCTCTTGCCTCTTTCTCCACTTCTTCCCTCTTTCTGCATCTGTTACTTCTTTCTGCACTTCTCTTGCCCCTTTCTGCACCCCTCTTCCCTCTTTCTGCACCTCTGTGGCTTCTTTCTGCACTTCTCTTGCTTCTTTCTGCACACCTTGTGCCTCTTTCTGTACCCCTTTTCCCTCTTTCTGAACCTTTTTGCCTCTCTCTGCACCTCTGTTCCTTCTTTCTGCACTTCTTTTGTTTCTTTCTACAGCTCTCTTGCTTCTTTCTATACCCCTTGCCTCTTTCTCCACCCCTTCCCTCTTTCTGCACCCATTGCCTCTTTCTGCACCCCTGTTGCCTCTTTCTGCACCTCTGTTCCTTCTTTCTGCACTTTTGTTTTTCTGCCCATCTCTTGCTTCTTTCTGCACCCCTCGTGCCTCTTTCTGCACCCTTCTTCCCTATTTTTGCACCACTCTTGCTTCTTTCTGCACCTCTCTTGCCTCTTTCTGCATTTCTGTTGCTTCTTTCTGCACCTTTCTTTCTTTTTCTGCACATCTCTTATACTTTCTGCACCTCTTTTGCCTCTTTCTGCACCTCTGTTGCCTCTTTCTGCACCTCACTTGCTTCTTTGTGCACCCCTCTTGCCTCTTTCTGCACCTCTCTTCCCTCTTTCTGCACCCCTCCTGCCTCTTTCTGCACCTCTGTTCCTTCTTTCTGCACTTCTTATGTTTCTTTCTGCACCTCTCTTGTTTCTTTCTGCATCACTCGTGCCTCTTTCTCCACACCTCTACCCCCTTTCTGCATGTCTGTTGCTTCTTTCTGCACTTCTCTTGCCTCTTTCTCCACCCCTCTTCCCTATTTCTGCATCTCTGTTGCTTCTTTCTGCACCTCTGTTCCTTCTTTCTGCTCTTCTTTTATTTCTTTCTGCACCTCTCTTGCCACTTTCTCCACCCCTGTTCCCCCTTTTTGCATCTCTGTTGCTTCTTTCTGCACTTCTCTTGCCTCTTTCTCCACCCCTCATACCTCTTTCTGCACATCTGTTGCTTCTTTATGCAGTTCTCTTGCTTCTTTGTGCACCTCTGTCCCTTCTTTCTGCAACCCTTGTGCCTCTTTCTGCACCCCTCTTTCCTCTTTCTGCACCTCTCTTGCCTCTTTCTGCACCTCTGTTCCTTCTTTCTTCACTTCTTTTGTTTCTTTCTGCACCTCTCTTGCTTATTTCTGCTTCCCTCTTGCCTCTTTCTCCACCCGCTTCCCCCTTTCCGCACTTCTGTTGCCTCTTTCTCCACCCCTCTTCCCTCATTCTGCACCTCTGTTGCTTCTTTCTGCACTTTTCTTACTTCTTTCTGCACACCTCGTGCCTCTTTCTGCACCCCTTGTGCTTCTTTCTGCACCCCTCTTCTCTCTTTCTGCACTCCTATTGCCTCTTTCTACACATCTGTTCCTTGTTTTTGCACTTCTTTTCTTTCTTTCTGCACCTCTCTTGCTTCTCTCTGCTTCCCTCTTGCCTCTTTCTCCACTTCTTCCCTCTTTCTGCATCTGTTACTTCTTTCTGCACTTCTCTTGCCCCTTTCTGCACCCCTCTTCCCTCTTTCTGCACCTCTGTGGCTTCTTTCTGCACTTCTCTTGCTTCTTTCTGCACACCTTGTGCCTCTTTCTGTACCCCTTTTCCCTCTTTCTGAACCTTTTTTGCCTCTCTCTGCACCTCTGTTCCTTCTTTCTGCACTTCTTTTGTTTCTTTCTACAGCTCTCTTGCTTCTTTCTATACCCCCTTGCCTCTTTCTCCACCCCTTCCCTCTTTCTGCACCCATTGCCTCTTTCTGCACCCCTGTTGCCTCTTTCTGCACCTCTGTTCCTTCTTTCTGCACTTTTGTTTTTCTGCCCATCTCTTGCTTCTTTCTGCACCCCTCGTGCCTCTTTCTGCACCCTTCTTCCCTATTTTTGCACCTCTGTTGGTTCTTTCTGCACTTCTCTTGCCTCCTTCTGCACCTCTGTTGCTTCTTTTTTGTACTTCTCTTCCTCTTTCTGCACCCCTCTTGCCTCTTTCTGCACCTCTGTTGCTTCTTTCTGCACTTCTCTCGCTTCTTTCTGCACTTCTGTTGCTTCTTTCTGCACCCCTCTTGCCTCTTTCTGCACCCTTCTTCCCTTCTTCCCTCTTTCTACACCTCTATTCCCTCTTTCTGCACCTCTCTTGCCTGTTTCTGCACCCCTGTTCCCTCTTTCTGCACATTTATTGCCTGTTTCTGCACCCCTGTTCCCTCTTTCTGCACATTTCTTGCCTGTTTCTGCAACTCTCTTGCCTCTTTCTACAGTTCTCTTGTCTCTTTCTGCACCCCTCTTGCCTCTTTCTGCACCTCTGTTGGTTGTTTCTGTACTGCTCTTGTTTCTTTCTGCACCTGCCTTGCAAATTTCTGCACCCCTCTTGCCTCTTTCTGCACCCCTCTTCCCTGTTTTTGCACCTCTCTTGCCTCTGTCTGCACCCCTCTTGCCTCTTTCTACACCTCTGTTCCTTCTTTCTGCACTTCTTTTGCTTCTTTCTGCACCCCTCATGCCTCTATCTGCACCTCTGTTGCTTCTTTCTGCACTTCTCTTGCTTCTTTCCGCACCTCTCTTGCAAATTTCTGCACCCCTCGTGCCTCTGTGTGCACTTCTCTTGCCTCTTTCTGCTCCTCTCTTGCCTCTTTCTGTACCCTTCTTCCCTCTTTCTACCCCCTCTTCCCTCTTTCTGCACCTCTCTTGCCTCTTTCTGCACCCCTGTTCCCTCTTTCTGCACATCTCTTGCCTGTTTCTGCAACTCTCTCGCCTCTTTTTACAGTTCTCTTATCTCTTTCTGCACCTCTGTTGCTTCGTTCTGCACTTCTCTTGCCTCTTTCTGCACCCCTCTTGCCTCTTTCTGCACCTCTCTTGGTTGTTTCTGTACTGCTCTTGTTTCTTTCTGCACCTGTCTTGCAAATTTCTGCACCCCTCTTGCCTCTTTCTGCACCCCTCTTCCCTGTTTCTGCACCTCTCTTGCCTATGTCTGCACCCCTCTTGCCGCACCTCTGTTCCATCTTGCTGCACTTCTCTTCCTTCTTTCTGCACCCCTCTTGCCTCTATCTGCACCTCTGTTGCTTCTTTCTGCACTTCTCTTGCTTCTTTCTGCATCTCTCTTGCAAATTTCTGCACCCCTCGTGCCTCTGTGTGCATCTCTCTTGCCTCTTTCTGCTCCTCCCTTGCCTCTTTCTGCACCCCTCTTGCCTCTTTTGCTTTTTTCTGCACTTCTCTTGCCTCTTTCTCCACTCCTCTTACCTCTTTCTGCACCTCTTTTGGTTCTTTCTGTACCTCTCTTGCCTCTATGTTCACCCCTGTTCCCTCTTTGTGTACCTCTTATGCCTGTTTCTGTACCTCTCTTGCCTCTTTCTGCTCTTTTCTTGCCTATTTCTGCACCTCTGTTGCTTCCTTCTGCACTTCACTTGCCTCTTTCTGCACCCCTCTTGCCTCTTTCTGCACCTCTGTTGCTTCTTTCTGCACTTCTCTTGCTTCTTTCTACACCTCTCTTGCTTCTTTCTGCACCCCTCATGCCTCTTTCTGCACCCTTCTTCCCTTTTCCTGCACATCTCTTGGTTCTTTCTGCACTTCTCTTGCCTCTTTCTATACCCCTCGTGCCTCTTTCTGCACCTCTGTTGGTTCTTTCTGCACTGCTCTTGCTTCTTTCTGCACCTCTGTTGTTTCTTTCTGCACTTCTCTTGATTCTTTCTGCACCCCTCGTGCCTCTTTCTGCACCCTTCTTCCCTTTTCCTGCACATCTCTTGGCTCTTTCTGCACTTCTCTTGCCTCTTTCTGCACCCCTCTTGCCTCTTTCTGCACCTCTGTTGGTTCTTTCTGCACTGCTCTTGCTTCTTTCTGCACCTCTGTTGTTTCTTTCTGCACTTCTCTTGCTTCTTTCTACACCTCTCTTGCTTCTTTCTGTACCCCACTTGCCTCTTTCTGTACCCTTCTTCCGTCTTTGTGCACCTCTCTTGCCTCTTTCTGCACCTCTCTTGCCACTTACTGCATCCCTCTTGCCTGTTTATGCACCTCTTTTGCTTGTTTCTGCACTTCTTTTGCCTCTTTCTGTACCCCTCTTGCCTCCTTCTGCACCTCTGTTGTTTCTTTCTGCACTGTTCCTGCTTCTTTCTGCACCTCTCTTGCAAATTTCTGCACCCCTCTTGCTTCTTTCTGCACTCCTCTTGCCTCCTTCTGCATCTTTGTTGGTTCTTTCTGCACTACTCTTGCTTCTTTCTGCACCTCTTTTGCCTGTTTCTGCAACTCTATTGCCTCTTTCTGCACTTCTCTTGCCTCCTTCTGCACCTCTGTTGCTTCTTTCTGCACTTCTCTTGCCTCTTTCTGTACCCCTCTTGCGTCTTTATGCACCTCTGTTGCTTCTTTCTGCACTTCTCTTGCTTCTTTCTGCTCTTCTGTTGCTTCTTTCTGCACCTCTCTTGCCTCTTTCTGTACCATTCTTCCTTCTTTCTGCACCTCTCTTGCCTCTTTCTGCACCTCTCTTGCCTCTTTCTGCACACACAGGGCTACTTTTAAACTGACCTCAGGCTCAGCAGTGCACACATGCAAGTGCAGAATCGGGCTGCTGGCCTCTAAACTGCCATGCCCTATTATATGCTAGGGACTTAGAGGTTGTTTTAATCCCCCTGCCCTATTATGTACTAGGGCCTTACAAGGGAGATCATGCCAATCACAGTGTTACACCAACCCATAGTGTACCCTAATGTATGTAGGTGTTTTCACTGTATTCTAAGTGTCTTTCAGCATAGCACTGGCTCCAGGCCTGGTTAGGCAGAGCCCAGGGTCAGTCAGAGTCAGTTACCACTAGTACCAGTCAGCAAAAAGTTGGGGGGTGCCCAGGGCACAGGATGACTTTGCAACAAGGCCTCATTCTGCACCTCTGTTGGTTCTTTCTGCATATCTCTTGCTTCTTTCTGCACCTTTCTTCCTCTTTCTGGACTTCTGTTGCCTCTTTCTGCATTTCTCTTGCTTCTTTCTTCCTCTTTCTGCACATGTCCTACCTCTGTAGGCATAGTTAGAAATTAGCATTTAAAAAACCTTAGAAATTCACTGAAAAAACCATAGGTTTCAGGGACGTTATAGTTAGAAATTATCATTTAAAAAAACACAGAAATTCACTGAAAAAACCATAGGTTTCAGGGACGTTATAGTTAGAAATTAGCATTTAAAAAACCCATAGAAATTCACTGAAAAAAACACAGGTTTCAGGGATATTATAGTTAGTTGGACATTTCACTCGTACAAAACCAGAGAAATTCGGCCGTTATAGTTAGTTGAGCTAAGTATAACTCACGCCCCCGCAAAGCATTGCTGATGACATCACATATTGCATCACTCATGACATGGTCAGTGACATCACTGATGACATCTCAAATGACATCACTGATGACATCAATGATGACATCATCCACGTGATAATCTGATGCACCTCCTCACACCCTAATATAACCTTTGATACGCCCACTCTAAAATACAGACTACCATGCTCGAAACCATAGACACACCAATACCAATTACTACATACCCACTCACTGATTCCTAGGTCTACACACACATCCACTCACACATACAGTCACATACAGTCACTCATACATGCAGTCACTCATCAATACCGCCAGTATCATATGCACTCATACACGTATACAGACACTCACACACCGCCACTCACCCATAGAGTTACTTACACAGCCAGTCAGTCATGCAAATAATCAATCACACTCCCATTTACTCACCTGTACAGTTATACACACACCACCTCACTTATTCACACAGATACTAACACATACTTACTCTCTTATACAATCACTGACACAAGCACACACTCATCCACACAGCCACTCTCACAATCACTCACTCTCACATATAGTCATTTATATACTCCAACACTCACATATACTGCCTTTCACATATGTAGTTACTCCCACATGTACCACTGAGACATCCATTCACTCACCAACACAGCCATACACACACTCACCCACCCATACAGCCCCTCACAGACGCACTCTTGAACCAATACACCCAGTGAATCACCCACACAAACATCCATGCAGTGAGTCAAACACACCCCCCCACGCACACAGACACTCAGGCACCCATACAGATACTCAGACAACCAATCAATAACCCATATAGACACTCAAGTAGCTGCTCACCAACCCATGCAGCCGCTTATACACCAACAGACAGACTGATACAGACATTCACACAGTTTAGTCACCAACCCATGCATTCAGTAAGACACGTTTAATCACTCACTTATACAGTCAGTCACGCTCCTACTAAATCATCCATTCAGACAGTCATTCACCCACTCATTCTTCAATACACCTTGGCCTATATATATATAAAACATATTTAAACTTTACAGAAACAGGCAGTGACTGGATGATGTCATCAGTGATGTCATTTGAGATGTCATCAGTGATGTCACTGACCATGTCATGAGTGATGTAATATGTGATGTCATCAGCAGTGCATTGCGGGGGCGCGAGTTATACTTAGCTCAACTAACTATAATGGCCGAATTTCTCTAGTTTTGTACGAGTGAAATGTCCAACTAACTATAATGTTCCTGAAACCTGTGGTTTTTTCAGTGAATTTCTATGGTTTTTTAAATGCTAATTTCTAACTATAAGGTCCCTGGAACCTATGTTTTTTTTCAGTGATACATATATATATATATAATATTGGAGTGGAATTCAATTAATTTACATTATATTTATATACTGACATATTTAACATTTACTACTTTAAACTCTATTTATATTGAATAATCTGTATTTTTGTATATTTTTGAATAAAATTAGTGTCAACAATATTTGTTTTCAAATATTTTAGTACTGAACCATTAAAAGTATAGCAGCACGATTGTGATGAATCAGGACCTGTTTGCAGGGACCTCCCACTTTTTGCCCTCATTTTGACTACTAGGTGCTGGTGTCTGTCTCAGACTGCACCCTGGGCTCTGCTAACCAGACCCAGGGCCTGTGCTCTGATTAAAAGTATATGGTAATTATGTGTAATTACAATTGGTACTAACAGCCTAGTTCTAAGTCCCTAGTATATAACAGGGCAAGTAGGTTTAGAGGCCCATTAGAATTAATGCACTTAATTGTGCACCACTGTGGTCGCTGCTGTTATTTTAAAGGCAGCCGTGCTTTACAGATTGCCTTTACCTTAAATGTATATGCAAATTCGACTTTGGATTTAACCCCTTCGCTGCTAGGCCTTTTCCACCCCTGTGCTAAGCCTTTTTTTGGCTATTTGGGGTAGTTCGCGCTTAGGCCCCTGTAACTTTTTTTTTTTTAGGTATCCACGCCAAATTTGCGTCCTTTTTTTCCAACATCATGGGGATTCTAAAGATACCCAGGGTTTGTGGATTCCCCTGGAGGGGACCCAGAAATTAGCCAAAATACATCCATTTTTTATTTTTTTTTTAAATGGGAAAAAAGACTACGGATGAAAGCGTCTGATTTTTTCCCTGCAAATGGTATCAAAAAAGGGGTTGTGGTGCTGAAATCACCATCTTCCCAGCTTTCAGGAACAAGCAGACTTTTGTCAGAAAACCAAAATTTTTGCACAGTTTTGGCATTTTTCTGGGACATGGCCTATTTTTGCTATTTTTGTGCTTTCAACCTCCTTCCAGTTAATGGTAGAAATGGGTATGAAAGCAATAATGGATCCTGGAAAGCTATACATTTTAGAAAAGTAGACAAAATTCTAAATTCAGCAAGGGGTCATTTGTGTAGAACCTTCAAGGTTTCTTTATAGAAACTAACAGTTAAATATAGGAAAAATTGAAAATTAGTTGAAAAAACCAGCCATTTGTGTCAACGTTTTCACCTGTAACTTCTTCTAATTATGACAGCTGTTTGAAAGCAATATACTGTTACATCCGCTGGACCTTTCTGGTTGTGGGGATATATAGGACTTGTAGGTTCACCAAGAACCCGACGAACCCAGAGCCAATAACTGAGCAGCGTCTTGCAATGGTTTTTTATTATGTGCCGGGTATATAGCAATTATTTTAGGAAAATGTATACATGGAAAAATCGGTATGAAAGACACCTATGTATTTCTGAAATGGGAACAAAATATAGAGTTTAGAAACAGTAGATATTTGCACATTTCCAAAATTGGGAGTACCCATACTAGCATGAGAATTCTAGGTCATTTTTCAAAATGACTTCTTTTTTACACAATGTCTTTCATTTGGAAGGCAGAAATGCATCAAAAGTCAATAGGTAATAACAGGTGCTCTACAATTCTGTGTTACCCTAAGTCTCCTGATAAAAATGGTACCTCACTTGTGTGGGTAGGCCTAGTGCCCACGACAGGAAACGGCTCAAAACGCAACGTGGACACACCACATTTTCACAATGAAAAATGACCCTTTTTTTGCAAAGTGCCTAGCTGTAGTTTTTTAACCCTAGCTCTGCTAGGGAAACCTAGCAAACCTATACATTTTTGAAAACTAGACACCCAGGGGAATCCAGGATGGGGTGACTTGACTGGCTCTCACCAGGTTCTGTTACCCAGAATCCCTTGCAAACCTAAATAATTGTTAAAAAAAACCCACATTTTCCTCACATTTCTGTGGTGGAAAGTTCTGTAATCTGCGTGGATCCACAAAATTCCACCCACCCCGCGTTCCCCAAAGTCTTCAGAGAAAAATGGTACCTCACTTGTGTGGGTAGGCCTAGTGCCCGCGACAGGAAACGGCCCAAAACGCAACGTGGACACACCACATTTTCACCGTGAAAAATGACCCTTTTTTTGCAAAGTGCCTAGCTGTCGTTTTTGAACCCTAGCTCTGCTGGCACCTAGGGAAACCTAGCAAACCTATGCATTTTTGAAAATTAGACACCCAGGGAATCCAGGATGGGGTGACTTGACTGGCTCTCAACAGGTTCTGTTACCCAGAATCCCTTGCAAACCTAAAAAATTGTCAAAACAAACACATTTTCCTCACATTTCTGTGGTGGAAAGTTCTGGACTCTGCGTGAATCCACAAAATTCCACACACCCCGCGTTCCCCAAAGTCTTCAGAGAAAAATGGTACCTCACTTGTGTTGGTAGGCCTAGTGCCTGCGACAGGAAACGGCCCAAAACGCAACGTGGACACACCACATTTTCCCAGTGAAAAATGACCCTTTTTTTGTAAAGTGCCTAGATGTAGTTTTTGAACCCTAGCTCTGCCGGCACCTAGGGAAACCTAGCAAACCTACACATGTTTGAAAACTAGACACCCAGGGGAATCCAGGATGGGGTGACTTGACTGGCTCTCACCAGGTTCTGTTACCCAGAATCCCTTCAAACCTAAAAAATTGTCAAACAAACCACATTTTCCTCACATTTCTGTGGTGGAAAGTTCTGAATCTGCGTGGATCCACAAAATTCCACCCACCCCGCGTTCCCCAAAGTCTTCCGAGAAAAATGGTACCTCACTTGTGTGGGTAGGCCTAGTGCTCGCGACAGGAAACGGCCCAAAACGCAACGTGGACACACCACATTTTCACAGTGAAAAATGACCCTTTTTTTGCAAAGTGCCTAGATGTCGTGTTTGAACCCTAGCTCTGCCGGCACCTAAGGAAACCTAGCAAACCTATATATTTTTGAAAACTAGACACCCAGGGGAATCCAGGATGGGGTGAATTGACTGGCTCTCACCAGGTTCTGTTACCCAGAATCCCTTGCAAACCTAAAAAACTGTCAAAACAAACACATTTTCCTCACATTTCTGTGGTGGAAAGTTCTGGACTCTGCGTGGATCCACAAAATTCCACACACCCCGCGTTCCCCAAAGTCTTCAGAGAAAAATGGTACCTCACTTGTGTGGGTAGGCCTAGTGCCCGCGACAGGAAACGGCCCAAAACGCAACGTGGACACACCACATTTTCACAGTGAAAAATGACCCTTTTTTTGCAAAGTGCCTAGCTGTAGTTTTTGAACCCTAGCTCTGCTGGCACCTAGGGAAACCTAGCAAACCTATACATTTTTGAAAACTAGACACCCAGGGGAATCCAGGATGGGGTGACTTGACTGGCTCTCACCAGGTTCTGTTACCCAGAATCAAAATTACCTATCACAAACCAACCTGGTTTATCAGGAGACCTGGGGGAACGCTGTTTGGGTTTGGGAGGAAATTTGTGGATCCACGCAAATTCCAGAACTTTCCCACACAGAAATTTGAGAAAAAAGTGATTTTTTCAGCAAAATTTGAGGTTTGCAGGGGATTCTGGGTAGGAGAATGTTGGGGGACCCACGCAAGCCATACCTCGCTGGACTCCCCCGGGTGTCTAGTTTCCAAAAATGTGTGGGTTTGGTAGGTTTCCCTAGATGGCCGCCGAGTCCCGGGCCAAAAACTCATGGGACCCCCTTGCAAAACCAGGTTGGTTTGTGATAGGTACTTCTGATGTCGCCTCAATAAGTTTTGGGCCCTTGCCTGTCGCGGGTCCTTGACCCACCCACGCGAGTGAGGTACCATTTCTATTGGGATACTTGGAGAAATGCTGGGGGGTTGGAAATTTGTTGTTACTTTCTGCAGCGTGAAAATTTGGGCACAATAATGCAAGGAACATTTGACAGTCACATTGTAAGGTTTGCAGGACATTGTGGATAAGATAACTTGTTGGGATCCACAAGAGAGACATCACCATGTACTCTCATGGGTGTTTAGTTTACGAGAATATCTACAGTTGGTAGGTTTTTCTTAGATGAAATGTACACCTTAGCAGAGAGACAAAAAAGACAAAGATTACTGCACAGCCATCTATTCCTCAAGCACACACACATACTGGTTGGATTTGGCACGAGGGCGAGTGATGGTTCAGTATATAAAATTTTATTAACAAGAGATTTCACAAAAATGAAATGCACTGTCAATAATTGAAAGGACAAAAAACTGAACCAGTGACTCGCAGCTCGTGAGCTGTAAAGCCACGTCAAGGCCCCAACCGTTTTACAGGCCATTCACACACCTTTCATACGTGATACACACAAGACCATTCACACCACCAGGCACGAAACCAACACATTACAACATTCACAAAAAGGGACAAGGTACACCCTGCTTGAGAAAGACAGAAAAGACAAATATTTCTGCACAACCACCTATTCCTCAAGCACACATACATACTGGTTGGATTTGGCACGAGGGTGAGTGATGGTTCAGTATATACAGTTGTATTAACCAGAGATTTCACAAAAATGAAATGCACTGTTAATTGAAAGGACGAGAAACTGAACCATTGACTCACAGCTCGTGAGCTGTAAAGCCACGACAAGGCACCAACCTCTTTACAGGCTATTCATACACCTTTCATACGTGTGACACACAAAACCATTCACACCGCCAGCCGCGGGCCCAGCACATTAAAACACTCACACCAGCAGACAGCGCCATTCAAGGGCCCATCACTTTCACACGCCCACATTCCTGACACAGCAACCACACCAGCTCACGGATTGCGTGGAGTGGCGTTTGGCTAGCAGTGTGTGTAGTGACCAGCAGCAAGTCACTACTCTCACACCGCCAGCCAAGCGCCAGTCCATGCACAACGCCAGCCGAACACCAGTCCACGCACAACGCCAGCCAAGCGCCAGTCCACGCACAACGCCAGCAAAGCGCCAGTCCACGCACACCGCCAGCCAAGCGCCAGTCCACGCACACCGCCAGCCAAGCGCCAGTCCACGCACACCGCCAGCCAAGCGCCAGTCCAGGCACACCGCCAGCCAAGCACCAGTCCAGGCACACCGCCAGCCAAGCGCCAGTCCAGGCACACAGCCAGCCAAGCGCCAGTCCAGGCACACCGCCAGCCAAGCGCCAGTCCAGGCACACTGCCAGCCAAGCGCCAGTCCACGCACACCGCCAGCCAAGCGCCAGTCCACGCACACCGCCAGCCAAGCGCCAGTCCACGCACAACGCCAGCCGAACACCAGTCCACGCACACCGCCAGCCAAGCGCCAGTCCACGCACACCGCCAGCAAAGCGCCAGTCCATGCACACCACCAGCCAAGCACCAGTCCACGCACACCGCCAGCCAAGCGCCAGTCCACGCACACCGCCAGCCAAGCGCCAGTCCAGGCACAACGCCAGCCAAGCACCAGTCCAGGCACACCGCCAGCCAAGCGCCAGTCCAGGCACACAGCCAACCAAGCGCCAGTCCAGGCACACCGCCAGCCAAGCGCCAGTCCAGGCACACCGCCAGCCAAGCGCCAGTCCACGCACACCGCCAGCCAAGCGCCAGTCCACGCACACCACCAGCCAAGTGCCAGCCTACACACACCACCATCACATTTAGGATTTTTTTAAACAAAAAAGAAACCACAAACAAATTGCAAATAGATACAAATCTACTAACACAAAATCTGAAACTAAATACATTGCACAAATGCCAACCTTGAAACTGAACAAAAAATATAAAACAATAGAGACCAGGCAGTTCACTTTACCACTCATGAATGCTCCCAAAAATTCTTTTGCGTGTGGTACATTCTAAAACAAGCAGGCACACACAGCGCAGGGTTAGAAGGACACTCGGGGCAGTACATACGAGTCTCCTTCCGCATACCTCTTCGCCAACATACTCTACATCTCCTACTGGGAAAGTCTTTTGAGGGTGTGGGAGGAATGTGATCAGGATAGTGGCGATCTTTCAATCTAGCCAACTCTAGGAACACTTGCCTGTTCCACTACAACAAGGCTGCCTATTACAGACTCCTGAAACTTAGCAAAAGTCATCTTTGACTCAGGACAAGAATCCTTGAATACAACAAAAGCATTAAAGGTTGCCAAGTGGAAAAGATGGATAGCCAACTTCTTATACCAAATGTAAGCCTTACGAAGAGCAGTGTAAGGTTCCAACCTCTGATCTACTCTATCAACACCACCCATGTGCCTATTATAGTCTAAAATGCACACAGGTTTGCGCGCTTCAGCAACCTGACCCCAAACAGTCACAGGTGAAGTGCTTTCATCATGGATTGTAGTCAGCATGTAGACATCTCTCCTGTCTGAAAACTTCACAGCTAGAAGTTCCTCGCAACGCAACGCACTGCACTGTCAGTTCTTTTGGGGAACCTTTACGGTTAGAGCGGATTGTGCCACAAGCAAGTGTCCACTTTGGCCAATTCCCTGAACAACCGCACACCAGTGTAGAAGTTATCTACATATAAATGGTGGCCTTTGTTAAAAAGTCCTCTACCAAGTTCCCACACAATTTTCTCAGTCACTCCAAAAGTGGACGGACAACCAGGGGGGTTAATCCTGGATTCCTTACCGGTGTACACCCTGAAATTAGAGACATATCCAGTCCTACTGTCACACAGCATATACAGCTTAATTCCACAGCGTGCCCTCTTACTAGGAATGTATTGCCTAAAAACCAAGCTGCCCTTGAACAAGACCAAAGACTCATCCACTGCTATTTCTTTCCCTGGAGCATAGATCTCAGAAAATCGATCTACAAAGTGATCAATGACAGGCCGAATCTTAAAAAGACGGTCACAATTAGGGTGATCTCGTGGCAACGCTAAACCATTATCGACAAAATGCAGCATCCGAAGCAGAAGCAAATACCTATCACGACTCATGACTGCCGGAAATATAGCCGTTGCCATCAAGGGACTAGTAGACCTATATGAAGACATTGATGGCTTCCTTAGCGAGCCCATCAAAAAAGTTAAACCCAAGAACTTCTTCATCTCTTCCAGATTTGTGGGAGTCCACCGGGTAGCTCTAGAGTGGGGCCTAAGGCTGGCACTGTTGTCCCTCAAAAACTGTTCGGCATAAAAATTAGTCTGCTCAACAATCTCTGCCAAAAATACATCGTCCATAAACAACTGAAAGAAATTATCGGCAAAACATTTTCTGTATTCTCTCTACACCCTGGAACACCAGTAAAGTCTGGCAATGCCGGCTGCACCATGCCTGGGGCAACCCAGAAGTCATCACTTCCAACTGGAAGTCTTGCAGCTCCAAGCTGCAGCCCAGATGCCTCTTGCTGCACTATCGGCACATCAATGTCCTCCTCTAAAACAGGCACTTCATCCGCACTAAGAGTAGCTTCATCCGCACTGAGAGTAGCTTCATCATCCGATGATTCCATGTGGAGAGAAAACTCACTGCCTGAATCTTCCCCTCCCTCCTCTGCCTCAGATGCAGAGACAGTCTCTGAACCATGGTCAGAGGAAGACTCAAAAGCATACCAACAACCTGCTGAGCAGTAATCCTGCGGCTAGCCATTATCCTTACTAAGAAAGGAGACTGCACAAACAAGTCAACAACAACCAACACTGTGCAAAATAAGTAAGTAAAAAAAATGTGTGCCTTTATCACAAAGATCTATATACTCAAAAACTATACGATTCACTTGCAAGAGACAGCTACACTCACCAGCACCTACTCTGCAGAGAGACAGCAAAAACCAACAATATCCCACTAGAAAGAAAAAAACTAAACCAATTACTCACAAGACAACAAAATACACATCGAGCACAAATGCAAACAGTTTTTGACACTCAAAAAACAGAAGCCAAACATACTGCTATTATTACACCATTTGCAAAAAACACATTCATGCAGAGAAATGAAACTCATTTACATTGTACAAAAAAAAGACTCTTACCAAACACATGCAACTACACAAACAGCAGAACCAAGTAACGAAACCGCAACCTGGAACAGTCTAAAGAGCAAAAGCCTTGAACTAGAACAAAAAGGGAGAAATAAAGCATTACAATTGCAATTCACAAGGAATAAAACAATTAACATTATAACACGCTATGTCACTACCCAAATGGTCAATCTGCCAGATGGGCCTTCAAATAGGGCTGAGAAAAATGGGGGTGATCTTGCCCAAGGGATCGGGTGAGGTTGTCTGCCAGGCCGATCTGTCCCTCAGGTGGGGCAGAAAACAGCAGACAGAAATGTGCCCCCCTTGCAAAATAAATAAATCCCTGGTGCCTAGTAGGGTTTTCTGCCTCCCCCCTCCCGCCTAGGGCAGAAAGGCCAAAAAAAGGGGCAGATCTGTCCCCAGGAGGGGCAGAAAAAACATTAAGCAAATTTTACCCCCTTGGAAGCAACCATGTCGCTTCCATTACACACAAAACAAAATCCCTGGTGCCTAGTGGGGTTTTCTGCCCCCCCACCCCGGGGGGAGAAAGGCCCAAAAAATGGGCCGATCTGCCCTCAGGGGGGGCAGAATACACATATAAAAAAATATGCCCCCTGGAAGAGACCCTTGCCCAAGGGGTCGCTTCCATTTTAATTTTAAAATTAGTCCCTGGTGTCTAGTGGGGTTTAAAGGCCAAAAAACGGGCCGATCTGCCCCCAAAGGGGGCAGAATACACATATTAAAAAGAAATGCCCCCCCCGGAAGTGACCCTTGCCCAAGGGGTCGCTTCCATTTAAATTTTAAAGAACTCCCTGGTGTCTAGTGGGGTATTCTGCCCCCCCAGGGGCAGAAAGGCCAAATAAACGGGCCGATCTGCCCCCAGGGGGGGACAGAATACACATTAAAAAAAATATGCCCTCTGGAAGCGACCCTTGCCCAAAGGGTCGCTTCCATTTTGTTTTTTAAAATATCCCTGGCTCTAGTGGGCTTTTCTGCCCCCCCCCGCCCCCCCCCGGGACCAGAAACGCCCCAAAAATCGGGCGATCTGTCCCCAGGGGGGGCAGAAAAGTCTGAAAATAATGTGCCCCTAAGGAAGCGACCCTTGCCCAAGGGGTCGTTTCCTTTATATAAATAAAGAACTCCCTGGTGTCTAGTGGGGTATTCAGAAAGGCCAGAATACACATTTTTTTAAAATATGCCCCCTGGAAGCGACCCTTGCCCAAAGGGTCGCTTCCATTTTGTTTTTTAAAATATCCCTGGCTCTAGTGGGCTTTTCTGCCCCCCCTGAGACCAGAAACGCCAAAAAAATCGGGCGATCTGTCCCCAGGGGGGGGGGGCAGAAAAGTCTGAAAATAATGTAGCCCCCTAAGGAAGCGACCCTTGCCCAAGGGGTCGCTTCCTTTACAGATGAAAAACATCCCTGGTGTCTAGTGGGGGCATTCCTGCTGCACGATCGTGACGCTGTGTGCAATCGTGCAGCAGGAATGCCCTGCATTGAGACATCAGGGGAGAGGAAACACTGTTTCCTCTCCCCCGATGCCTCAATGCATGACGATCTGCCACCCCGCCCCACCGGAGCACAGAAACTTACCTGTGCCTGCCTGGATGCCTGGAAGCAAATGGATTCCAGGCATCCCAGCGCTTCATGATGACGTCGGCGCGCGCTGTGCGCGCTGACATCACAGGATCGCCGAGGGGGGGGTCGGGGGTGGCAGCGGAAACTCTTCCGCTGCCATCCCTCCTTGGGGGTGCAGATGGGCTGCCCATGGGGGGAGCGCCAGCGCTTCCCCCATGGGTGGGTGCCATGACGGAGCGGTTCCGTCATGAGCACACGCCCACCGTGGCTCATGACGGAACCGCTCCGTCATGAGCACCGAAGGGGTTAAAGGTAGTTCCAAAGTCTCAAACTACCTTGTTTTTACATATAAGTCACCCCTAAGGTCTCGCTTAGTTGTTCGAGAGGTATGGTGCCGTGTAACTATAAGCAGGGACATTATACAATATGTTTTATAAGCCCTGGTGAGGGAAAAACTGCCAATTTCGTTTTCCCCATTGTAGAAACCTAGTTCCATTGGCTAACATGAGAATATTGTATTTAAGTATAGATATTGAAAAGCAGCTAGCTAGAAATGTAGGGGCATATTTACAACTAAAGTGGTGGAGTGCGGCGTTAAGCCAAATAGGCTAACGCCATGCTCCATCACTTTAGAAACGCAGAGCTGCACCGTATTTACACTAATACGGTGCAGCACTGCATTTCTCCGTGCGCTGGCGCTAAATTTAGCTGCCTAGCGCCAACGCAGGCACCCTTGCACCATAGTGCAAGGGTGCCTGCGTTGAGGGAAATGATTGTTTATGTGAAGGAAGGGACACCTTCCTGCACATAAACGATCATACATGGCGTTTGCTCTTTCTCCCTATTTTGCCTGTTTAAGACCAGGTTTTCCCTGGTCTTATTTTTCGCACTGCTCCATATTTATGCCACCCTTGTAAATATGGGACAGTGTCAAAATCAATGGGTGTTGCGGTGGAACGCCCACCGCAACACCCATTGCCCACCCTTTTCATGCTAAGTATAGCGTGAAAGGGTGCCTTATTCACAAGGTGGCGTTAAGCCACGTTAAGTGGCTTAACCCTGCCTTGTGAATAAGGCAAAGCCCCTACCGCCACAGGAACGTCGATAAAAGTGACGTTCCTGTGGCGATAGGGGCTTGTAAATATGCCCCGTAATTCAAGGACTTAAATGAACAGGTATGATAAATACAACAACTTGACTCTGTTAGATCTGGAGCAACAGCCCTGACCTTCTGGTCGGAGTTCTGCTCTCCCTGCGCACAGCTCCACGGTGAGTTGTCGCCTCCCTGCACCCCGGCTGACCATGGTTCGAGGCCTGTGCCTCGCCCCGCTCTATCACTTCCGTCGGTGCCTTGTTTTTGTTGCCCTCTAAATCTCATTTTCGCTTGCTTCCTCTTCTTTCCTCATTACTTTTTATTTCCCCCGCTTTCTCTTAATCTCATTTTTGCTTTCTTCCCTGCTCCTCATTTTAACTTACTTCCCCCTGTTTCTTTTTTCTTCTATCCTCTTTACTTTTTATTCCCCCCGCTTTCTGCATAAATTTTTGCCCGCTGCTGCTGCCCCTGCAGTCCCTCCTGCTCTTTGCCGCTCCCGCCTCCCAGCTGTCCTGACCCATAAGGCGGCAGCTGCGCGGCCTTGCCGATAGTGCTCCGAAGGTGCGCCAAAGGCAAGCCCGTCTGCGCCCATCCGCAACACGACCGCGACCAGCGCCAGGAACCATGGTCCTCCGACCCACCAGCGCTATAGCTCCTCGGCTCTCTACGCACTCAACACCAGCAAGAACAACAACTGCAAGCTTTCTTCACCTCTCGACACCCATGGACCCTTCACCTGCTGACACTGCCACCACTCGTTCACCTTCACCGAGACTCAGGACCCTCCTCCACCCTCCAGCAACAACCCTGTCGATCCCCAAACCCTGCATTGCATCCTCCTCAACGTCCGGAAATCTGGGACCTCCACAACAGCACCACCCCTGACATCACCTTCCTCACCGAAACCTGGACGAACACCGCCTAAGGACCTGACATCGCGATTGCCATCCCCGAAGACTACAAGATCACACGGAAGGACCGCCCCAACCGCCCCAGAGGGGGCATCGCCATCGCTCACAAGTCCAACCTCTGCCTGAGCACCCACATCGACGGGCCCATAGCCCTGATGGAACACCTCCACTTCAAGATACAGACTAACCCGTCCACCTCCCTCTGGGGCACCCTCATCTACACGCCCCCCAGACCCCCCGCACCCTTCTCTGACTCCATCATCGACATCATCACCCCGTAAACCAGCACCTCCACCGACTACACCCTACTCCACCTCCCTCCTGGACAACCTCCACAACATCGGACTCAAACAGATCGTACCAGAACCAACGCACTCAGCGTGACACACCCTCGACCCCATCTTCACAGCAGGAAACTCCATCACCTTCAGCCACACCTCTGAACTCCCTTGGACGGACCATCGTTGCGTCCACTTCACCTTCAAAACCAACATCATCCGTAAACGTCCTCACCAGCTCCAGCGCAGGAATTGGAACAAGATCTCCAACGACCAACTCACCGCCTCCCTCAGCAGCTCCTCTCTCACCACCACAGACGACAACCCAACCACTGCCGCCCGTAACCTACACAACTGGATCACCGACTGTGCCAACACCATCGCCCACCTCAAGAAAACATCCATCCCCTACACCAAGAAAGCCAGCTGGTTCTCCACCGAACTCCAAGAATCTAGACGAACCTGCAGACTCCTCGAAAAGCTATGGAGGAACTCCAAAACCACGAATGACTTTGACAGCTTCAAAGCAGCCACCACCGCACACCACAAACTCATTAGACACTCAAGGAAGAAAGCACTCCAGGAAAGAATCTCCACCCATGCCCACAACAGCAAGGAACTCTTCAGCATCATCAAAGAGTTCGCCCAACCCAACAGTGAGACTATAGACATCCCACCCTCCCAGGACCTGTGCGACAGACTCAGCGATTTCTTCTATGTCAAAATCAAGACCATCTACGACAATTTCGATGACAGCAAACTCCACGTTGAACCCACACCCGCCATCCCCCACAACACGCAGCCGACTCTCGACAGCTGGACCTCCCTCAGCACTGAAGACATCCTGAAGACTATGATGTTAACCCACTCCGGGCCCCCACGGACCCCTGCCCCCACCACATCAACCACAGAGCCGCAGACATCATCGCCCGAGCTTCGTCAAATCTTTAACCGCTCCTTCAAGACTGTCTCCTTCCCCGATGACTGGAAACACGCCGAGATCAACCCTCTCCTTAAAAAACCCTAGGCGGACCCCACCGACCTCAAGAACTACAGACTGATCTCCTTACTCCAGTACCCAGCAAAAGTCATAAAAAAAGCCGTCAACAATCAACTCGCCTGCTTCATAGAAGAACCGGTATTCTCGACTCCTCCCAATCAGGCTTCAGGAAGAATCATAGCACCGAAACCGCCCTTCTCGCCACAACAGACGACATCCGCTCCCTCCTCGACAGAGGAGAAACTGTGGCCCTCATCCTCCTGGACCTCTGCGCTGCCTTCAACACAGTCTCACACCGCACCCTAGCCCACAGACTCCACGACGCAGGTATCAGAACAAGGCCCGCGGCTGGATCTGCTCATTTCTCTCCGGCAGAATGCAGCGGGTCAGACTCCACCCTTTTCTCTCAGAACCCACAGCGACCACCCGCGGAGTCCCGCAAGGATCCTCCATCAGCCCCACCCTGTTCAATGTCTACATTGCCCCGCTCGCATCCATCACCAGATCACACAGATTCAACATCGTATCGTACGCCGACGACACCCAACTCATCCTCTCCCTATCCAACGATCCCAACATCTCCAAACACATCTTTCAAGAAGGAATGGAAGCAGTCGCCAAATGGATGAAGAACAGCTGCCTACAACTAAACACAGACAAAACCGAAGTGCTCATCATGGGTCCAGACCCCGGCACCTGGAACAACACCTGGTGACCCCTTGCCCTCGGGAACCCACCCTCCTCCACGCGCGCAACCTCAGAATCATCCTGGACTCCGAACTCAAGATGGACCGCCAGATCAACGCTCTTCCTGCTACCACTCATTCCACCTCCTCCGAAAGATCTTCACATGGATTCCCCTCGAACACAGGAAAACAGTCACCCACGCCCTCATCAGCAGCAGACTGGACTACGGCAACGCACTCTACGCTGGCATCAACAAGAACCACACCCACAAACTCCTAGTCTAGGCTAGTCCTCAACCTACAACGCCACTGCCACACCAGCCAACACCTACAGACACTACATTGTCTCCCCGTCGAGAAGAGAATCACCTTCAAGCGCCTCTCCCTCACCCACAAAGCTCTCCACAACATCAGCCCAGCCTACATGAACCACCACCTTTCGTTCCACGCACCCCAAAGATCCCTCCGCTCAGCCCAGCTCTCTCTTGTAGCGGTACCTCGCATCATGAAGACCAGAACAGGAGGATGCTCCTTCTCCTTCCTTGCGGCCAAGGCATGGAACACCCTCCCTCTCCACCTCCGACAGACACCATCATTTGCCAAGTTCTTGAGGGGACTCAAGACCTGGCTCTTGGACAAAGCACCTACTCCCCCCGCGCCTTGAGAACCTTTTGGGTAAGTAGTCGCGCTTAACAAACCTGTGATTGATTGATTGATTAGATTTGTTATAACTATTAACGGACAAGAAGTTATAGAACTTTCTTTTCTGTGAGCTAAAATACAGCTTTCCAGCTGCCCTCTCCTGATTGGCAAGCCTCTGCCAGGCTGAGCCAAGCTGTCTTAATGAGGTGTGAAGTAGCCTGCTAGAGAGACAAAGAATTTTCTGTGTGAGTGGAGAACTGCAGCTGCAAAAGCAAAAGGCAGGATTGGGGTGGAGTAGCCAGACTGGTCTTCAAAGGGAAAATGACACTTTAGGACAGCACAGTCTCACTCCTGCACCGCCAGCCATACATGGGCCCCTGTAATAAGATTAGTGAAGGGTCTGGAAGGGGAGTGTTAGAGAATCTTAGCCACACCACTGGGTTGGCTTAGCCAGATCTAACCCTCCAGGAGAAAGTTTCTCCATCTTGGATTTTAGAAGAATAGTGCTTTCTGGGACAAGAAAATGCCACACTTTGGAGGAAGCGGTCATACCTGAGGGTGACACCCTGCATCCCATTGGTCAGGGGTGCCCCCCTGCTTGACGAGCAGATACACTGAATAAATATGGAAGAGTTGCCATGCAACTCAAATCTACTGCTTGAAACAACAAGGAGATGAAGGTCTGCCCTGCTGGAACCCTGATCTACACCCAATGGATTGCACTCTGATGGACTGCACTTGCTGCACAATTTGGTACCAGAGCCCTAAGGACTTTGCCTGGCTTCACAAGGATTAAGGAGTGGACTCCCTGAAAGCTACAGGTTAACAGAGCCCACCTGCATCATCTCCTCCAAGAAGTCCCAATCCTGGAGTGCGTCCAGTGGATCTGTAAGGATTTGGCCAGGTGCATTGTGGGAATTGAAGTCCCAGCATCCCAATGACCACCTCAGAGCTTCTAGAGCCTTGGATTGATGTTCTGGACACCGTGAACCCACAAGAGGAACTTCAGGAAGAAGTCCCAGAAGTTTGGAGCAACTTTGAAAAATGCTCCATAAGGTGACCAATGTCGAGAGTCAAGCTGTCGAACCGCGACCTGGCCTGGATTTCAGGTTCATCCCTCTGAAAGCTACAGAGCTCAACACTTCCAGGAGTAGACCGTGGGCTCCATCTGGACCAAGCCGATGAAGCAGCTGTGAACCTGGCCTGCGGGAGAGGCCCACTCGACGTCAAGAGAAAATCCTCCAGAAAAGTTTCTAAGTGCAAAGGTAAATTTTGACCGAGGCCTCCCGCATAGTGTATCTGACCAGGGCTCCATAGTGGTATGCCTCAAACTTTGACTTTCTCCCAGTCAAGCACGACCAGATGACCCAAATTGGCGCTATTGTTTTTTTTAAGCACTATAAAGTATTTATTCTTTAGAAAATTCACATCTTTGGTTCCCTACATTGGATTTTTGTCAGTTTTGGTGTCTGGTATTTCATAAAAATATAGCCTATTTTGTATAAGTTAGTGTTGGACTTCTATTGTGTATTGAGTCTTATTTATTTAAGGTATTGGTGTTTTTAAATTCTTTATTCACCTGTCTCCTAAGTTAAGCCTGCATGCTCATTGCCAGCTACCAAGGGTTGAGCAAGGGAATAATTTATTGAGACCTTAACTGGACCTTTTATTGTAATTGTGGCCTTGTTACTAGTGGTAGGTATCTACTTACCCCTACTAATAAACCACTTTCCAACAACGATATTGAGGAAAACGATATTTTTGACACAATATTTTTGCTCACTTTGCCACTGGATTCAAGATAGCTTGGCTGATGAGGTGTCTGAACTGGGGTGGTGGAGTGAGCTAAAGAATGATGATGGTTTAAACCCAGATCAGCTGACTGGGGTGAGTGTTTGATTTGCTCTAACGCTCCGTCCATCATCCCCTTTGGTATCGCTTTGTTCGCCCCTAAGTTGGCAGGGTATGCCCAGACGTGGGTCCCTTGCTCACTTTGCCACTGGATTCAAGATAGCCTGGCTGATGAGGGTTTTGAACCCGAAACCGGTCCCAGGATGCTTGTTTCCGGTCCAGGGAAGACATGGCTTGGCGGTTCGGGCTGGACTGTTCCCATGAGGCACAGGGTCAGACTGATTTGCATATGGCCATGTCTGAACTGGGGTGGTGGAGTGAGCTAAAGAATGATGATGGTTTAAACCCAGATCAGTTGACTGGGGGTGAGTGTTTGATTTGCTCTAACGCTCCGTCCATCATCCCCTTTGGTATCGCTTTGTTCGCCCTAAGTTGGCAGGGTCTGTTCCCATGGGGCACAGGGTCAAGACTGATTTGCATATGGCTGGGTCCAAACTGGGGTGGCGTAGTGGGCAAAAGAACGATGGATTTAACCCAGATCTTCTGACTGGGGGAGAATGTTTGCATTGTCAGCATTCCGTCCATCATTTGTTTGCTGTAAGGACTGTTCCCATGAGGCACAGGGTCAGACTGATTTGCATATGGCCATGTCTGAACTGGGGTGGTGGAGTGAGCTAAAGAATGATGATGGTTTAAACCTAGATCAGTTGACTGGGGGTGAGTGTTTGATTTGCTCTAACGCTCCGTCCATCATCCCCTTTGGTATCGCTTTGTTCACCCTAAGTTGGCAGGGTATGCCCAGACGTGGGTCCCTTGCTCACTTTGCCACTGGATTCAAGATAGCCTGGCTGATGAGGGTTTTGAACCCGAAACCGGTCCCAGGATGCTTGTTTCCGGTCCAGGGAAGACATGGCTTGGCAGTTCGGGCTGGACTGTTCCCATGAGGCACAGGGTCAGACTGATTTGCATATGGCTGGGTCCAAACTGGGGTGGCGTAGTGGGCAAAAGAACGATGGATTTAACCCAGATCTTTTGACTGGGGGAGAATGTTTGCATTGTCAGCATTCCGTCCATCATTTGTTTGCTGTAACACTTTTTGCCCTAAGTGGGATGGGTATGCCCAGACGTGGGTCCCTTGCTCACTGTGCCACTGGATTCAAGCTAGCCTGGCTGAAGAAGGGTGACATACCCTGAAACTGGTCCCAGGATGCTTGTTTCCGGTCCAGGGAGGACCTGGCCTGGTAGTTCGGTCTGGACTGTTCCCATGGGGCACAGGGTCAAGACTGATTTGCATATGGCTGGGTCCAAACTGGGGTGCACAACATGTGCCACCCTGTGTACATGCACACCAGTTCCTGGACAGCATGGACTTTACAGTCCATTCCGGGCAGGAACTGTTTTTGGCATTGCCCATTTTAAGAGGCACCACTGTGGGAATGCCCAAAAAAAGCCTGCCTGGCAGGAGGAAACTCCTAATCTGGCGGGCGGCCCGACCACAGCTTTGGTGGTGCAGTGGCAGGGCGGACCCAGCGCTGCACCGCCAAAGTCGTAATCAGGCCCAAAGACACACACAGTGTGGCACACACATACACCCATTTAAAATTCTACATTTTGGGAGAGATTTACAAAATCTCCACGCAACGCAGTGCAGCCCCCGCTGCGCTGCGTTGCGCAACAGGGAGGGAGCAGGAGAACGCCATATCTTCAGAAATATGGCTTTTTCTCCCCTTTCCCTTGTGCCGGCGCTGATTTCATCTGCCGTACGCCATGCACACACCTTAGCGCCGTAGAGCTAGGGTGTGTGCATGAGTGTAGCATAGGTTTTTTGTACAGGAAAGTTATCCTTCCTGTACAAAATACTATGCTACACACGATGCAAAGCTTTTCCCACTTTGCATACGTGCTGCACAGTGCACGCATGCAAAGTCAGAAATGAAAGGAGAAATGAAAACATGTCTCCTTCCTTGCGCCTAGTTTAAAAGGGCGCGGTTTTCTCACGCTAAGCCCAATCTACTGTTTTTAGTAAATTGGGTTTAGCATGAGAAACCTTGGATGGTTGCATGGGAATGCCCATGCACCACCCTTGGTACACCCCCATGGCACAAAGTAATGCGAAGCAGCGCAATGCGCTGCTTCGCATTACTTTTACGTTATTTCCAGCGCTAAACAAGTTTAACGCTGGAAAGTTAAATAGGAAAAAAAGGTTTTGCGCCGATTTGCGTCACTTTTGTGATGCAAACACAGCGCAAAATCTTAGTAAATCTCCCCCTTTGTATCTAGTCTTTGTTAAAGAGTAACACAAACCTGACACAAAATGTTTATAAATGTAAGGTACATAGTGCAACTTTCTCAATTTAATTTCAAGCAAAACAACAGACTGCAGTTACAGACTTTTATCTCATAGGAAGATAAAGACACATACATGACAAAAGTTTTTATATTTTTAAACCTGTAAAAGCAGTTCTAAAAAGAACCTCTTCTTAAACTTGTTTTGTATTTTAAACTTTTTTTGAGGTTTCAACTTAAGAAAAGGGCATCTAAACTTGGAATTCCAAAGGAAGAAAAATCTAATTCTGGCACTTCTGCTCAAGGCCAAGTTTCTTGTTGATCAACGCACTATTTTTCTCCAGCCACCACAATCTTGAAGCATCAACTACAATATGTAACCGTGTATTGATATTCATGGACAATGTCTTTATGCTGGTCTAAGATACAATCCTGCGCCAGATGTTGATTCCTCCTCTTTATTCAGTTGTTTCTGTTGCTGCCACTCTCCTTGGGCAAAGTGACTCAGATACATTACATGAATAGGGTTTTGTATGCCTGATGTTCAATATTAATATTGTTTTGCAGTACCCCTGCTAATCTGTTGGTGGTACACATTACAGGTCACTATTTTGTCATTGACCTTTTTTTCACTGGTTGGGATAGTGAAAATGTTTGATACCACAACTCCCTGGGAGCCTCCTCTCCCATCTCCAGTGGCCGAAAATGTTTGAGAAAATCTAAAAACACAGGGCGGTCCTAGCACAGCAAGTGCACACACCTTAGAGCTACTCCAAGATGACTTTCAAAGGGTGGGATCTCCATCTAAATAAAGGAAGACAGTGATTGTAACTAAACAGAAGTCTTTGATGTGTGTGACACTAGTCTTGCGGTACTTCACAAATTACAAAAATGAAACACTTTCTATGTAAAAACGTACAAGGGGTCTTACCCAGCTAGATAACCTCTGGCCATAAAGCTAAACAGCAACCAGTATTTTATACTAAATACAACTTTTTAGGTTTTGTGTTGGTCCCGTGGTACTATTGCCAGACACAGAACAGGAAATACAATTGCTCAGAGTTCCCATGGCGGTGTGCCACTGGCAATATCGCGCATGTGAGAGTACAGTGGTAGCATGTAAAGACAAAACATTTTTTACATCAAAACACATCTTACATCCGAATACAATTGTGCATTAATTGTAAAATAAAAAAATAAAAAAGTTTACATTATTATTTACTTATTAAATAATATTTTACTTTGCATTAAAAAAACACCATGAAATTCTCTGAAAAAAACAAAGGTTAAAGTTGTGTTATAGTTAGGTAAACAATAAAGAGAAAAACTCACATTTGGAAAAAATGGAAATTCACTAAAAAACCTAAAGGTTTAAGGAAAGTTATAGTTAAGCAAAAGCATCAGTTATTTTGTAGAAATTTAAACTCAAAGAAAACACTGAAACTCACCAGCTATAGTTTACCCAGCTAACTATAACCACCCCCCACCATGCACTCCTTATGACCTCACATATTACAGCACTCATTGTGGTGCAACTGTTTGAAGGTTCGCGATTTCAGGCAAAATTACTTGCTGGGACTCGTTGTTGATGCAACTCTATCTTTTCGAACTATATGGCCAGTAACATTTCAGATGTCATATGCGTGGTTTATGGAAAGAGATTTGACTTATGACGGGGAGGACTTACTTACAAATGCTTCTTCATGATCGGCATACTTTACGCCATAGATACTTGTGCCCTGAAGAAGTCCCAATGTCTTGGGATGAAATGCGTTGGCTGTGTCCTCACCGTGCTTTTAAAGTTGAAGCAAAGAGATAAAGAATAACCCTCTTTAAAATAGATGTGTTTTGTGATGTCTACATCTATTGATTTGAATTTAATGTAACTCTGATTTCTGACTCCTATTGAGGATTTATTGCTCTAAATTAGGTCTTCATTAGACTCCTTTTCTCAATACGTTTATAGGAGTGCTTCTCCCTCCTGTTTGTTTCTTAGCATTCATTACATGTTCAATGACATCATTGATGACCTTACTGGGCCCAGTACCCTGTGGCCAGCCAACCCCCCCCAGCCGTGCAGGGTCGACCGTGCACGGCGTGGGGTTGGCCATAGGGCATGGCCTGCAGTCAGGCAGTGCACCCACCCCTTACAATGTTCAGTACACTGGTACCGAGTCCTGTAATGGCAGCTGCAACATTTGTCTTCATGTTGCAGTCACTCTTTCAAAGCACGAGCTCCCTCAGGTACTTGCAGGAGCATATTGATCAGCATATTGTGCAGAAGCAAGGTGGCGAGGTGGCGATGGGAAAAAAAAGCCCTCGCAGCCAACCAGAACACTAGATTATTGAAGTTGTGTGCCGGCAGGACTCCCGCAAACCCAACCATTGAGATATTTATAAAGTTTTAATTTTGATTTCTCAAAAACTATTGAAGGGATGTACATAAAATCACAAAAAGCATGCTTTCTGGGTACAAATCAAGCTTTCTACCAAATTTGCTATAATTCTGTGTAAAATTCCCTATGGAAAATGCATGGGGATTTTCTGTTTGGGAACCCTTTTTCTCTGCACCCACATCACGGATTACCTTGTAAATTTCCAGGAAGGAGCTGAGGCAGATGAACCTTTAAAATTTGGGGGTGGGAGTTTTGTGGAGATTCATTAAATGTCACCAAAGTTATTAGCAAACCAACAAATACAAATTGTGTGGTAGCTAGGCTCTAGCTATAACTACACAGTAGTGACCGCCACTCTGTAATATAAATATATATATATATATATATCCACACAAATCCAATGAGATAGAGTATAAGAAAACACTGGAGCCGCGGCCACAATTCCAAGCGTGTTTATTGCAACACTAGGTCCTGACGCGTTTCGGAGTTGCGTCACTCCTTTCTCACGGGCAAAGCTTAGTGCATCGTTACTTTCTTTTAAAGAAGCAAGTGCTCATTTTTGTGCAATAAACATGAAAAACATACTCGTGTTCGTCATCTAAGTCGATAAAGTTGTAATGTTACTATACATAAATTCTGGGAAATGCAGGTAAATACTTTCTTGGCTACACACATAACAAGAATAAAATAAAATACATAAGTATAAACAAAAAAGCCCAAGTGGGCAATCAATTGAAGAGACCGGGGATCATGCTACGTATCTAGTCACTTGATACATGTAACCTAATTACAATGCGCCAATGAGTAGCATGATCCCTGGTCTCTTCAATTGATTGCCCTCTTGGGGTTTTTTGTTTATACTTATGTATATTTATTTTTATGTATTATTGTTGGCCTCAGCCGAATTATCAACTATTTCAGTTAAATTTAATGGCAGATTGTAATGATACTAGTGTTGCAATAAACACGCTTGGAATTGTGGCCGCGGCTCCAGTGTTTTCTTATACTCTATCTCATTGGATTTGTGTGGATATTAGGGGTTGGCTTCCCCTGCCGTGTTGCCCGCCGTGATCAAGAGGCTTGGGTTTAGCCGAACTGTGTATATATATATACATATATAACTATCACATCATAGTTTTCTCCTCCTACTTCTGCCTCTTTTTCCTGTTTTAAAGGGTTATTCATTTCTATAATTTATTGCATCATTTAGACAATATTGGTTCTTCCTAAATATAATTTCTTCCTCCCCTCTCTTGCTCTGCTGAGACACCGTGAGCACACACTGGTGTGTGTTTCTACCTTGGTTAAACTGGGTTCTCATTTGCTGTGGACCCCTTTATAATGATACTGGTAAGCTTCCCTAAGGATATTCTGCCCACCACTTACCTTTATAACCACTTATTACTGACTGATATTATTTCTCCTTCAGAGTCTACTTGGCCAAGTTGTTCTCCTTGACAAGTGAGCAATTTAATTGACTCACACAAATTCCACTTGTGCACCCATTCTTAGGACTCTGGTACTGAACCCCATCCCAACATGCAATCTTTTTCAGTGTTTGGTGATCCTTAGGCACCAGCTACTCTAAATAAATTGCTATACAGCCCATTGCAGTACCTTAAGCAGCCACACAATAAAAACGTATGATACTCAAATACATTTCTCTATTCTTTCTATTTTCCTATAGAGCTTGATGTGCTCTTAATTCTTTTGTTTTGATGAGGACCTCTTAAATAGTTCTATAAAGTCGAAACTTGTGCAAACAGACTAGTGGTTCTCAACACTGTGGGCCATAAGTACAAAGCCATTTACCAGTCACAAATCCTGTAATTCTCTAAATCACAAGGTTTGCGACTGCTAAATGGTTGTTTAGTATGTACTAAACCCATGCACTGATTCAAAAAATGGGTTTAGAAATGCATATCAAATCTCAATTTGAAATGGGTCTGTTTATGTCTTCCCTTCCATACTGCCAGTCTGAATGTTGTGCATCGAAGGATTGTGACTGCAATTTTGGTTGCAAAACCATTTATAGGTTACTGACTCTTCAAAGGAGGAGGGAACCCATTCACAAAAACGTAGAGGATCCCTTTGGTACCCATTCCTCTTTGTGAATGTAAAAAAAAAAGTTTCTTGGGAGTGGCAGTATTTGAAGGGACTACTGCCAATCCTTAAACAAGCTTTTTAAAAGAAGTAATTTTGTTTTATAAATAGCTCTGTTTCCTTTGAAGAAAACAGGTTGCATTTTAAAAAGAGTTTACTGTATTTAAATGAGATCACTGGCATTTTGGTCCTGCAATCCCCAGCAGGCTCCCATCCCTGTGATGAAAGCCAGTTGGAGTGAGTCGCAATTTGCGGCCTACCTCATGAACAGTAGTGAGGTTGGGTGAATTGCTACCCACTCCGAATGATGATTTTTCCAATTTGCCTAAAAGTACAGTTTCCCAAAATTAGAATCGAGTCACTAAAAGTTGGTGCGCAATTTGTGACCACTTTTTGCGAATTGATTCTTCGTACATCTTGCCCTATATCCAATATTTGATTGCATCTCCTGTTGCTCGGATATGAATTTACCTTAAAGAAATGAAAAGACAAGAGGCGTTTGGCAAAACAGGAACAAGTTGGTTTAATTAAACGCTGTGGCTGTGAGAGTCTGGACAGAATGAGTCTGAGGAAAGTCTCTCGGTGTACAAAGTTCTGGCTGGTATTATATACATCTTGTGAGGTACAATAAAACAATTTCTGCATTCTTGAACGTGCATCTCAGTCGCAAATTAACAAGTTTGGGCATCTGATAAGAGCGCAGATGGCTCTTGACCTTGAGGAGAGCTAGTGTGGGCCAGTGTGTATCTTTCCAGATGTCTGGCATGAGGAGCGTGTGATCACTACGTGTGGTGTCCATGTCGTGTCCTGATTGGCTGAGTGTTCCTATCTACATGTGGTATCTAGCTTTGTGGTATTTGTGGGGAACATGAGCCTTTGGCCAAATGTGTTTTATTGGGGCCAATTTCCTCGGACCTGTTTGTGAAGCAGCTATCTATCTGTAGGATCGATCATGGTTTTCCGTTTGTCTCTGGGTTAAGAGAGACCCCACCTGTGACCTGTTAATCGATAGGCTTGGGTTGCAGGGCCTGTCTGACCACATATCTCTGACTCGGGGTTGATGGAGAGGTCACCTTGGGTAAATCCGATAGCAATGATGCAAGTTCACTGGATTTCTTGAAAATAATATGGCAGTCACTGGTATAATTTTTATCGACATTCTCAACCTTTTGCGTATAGTTGTCATAGCTTACATCGATATTGTCTTTACTGATATTATGCATTCCTAAATCATGAGGTACATTAATATTGCTTTTACTGGTAACAACATTGTCATTCATGCATAGATTATGGCATACAATGATATCATTACTGTCGGAATCAGCATGGTTGTGCGGGCTCAGGTGATGGCACACGTTGACATTGCATTTATTGGTACTGCCCTTGTCGGGCCTGCACATATCACGGTATTCAATGACATTGTATTGACCCACTCCAACATTCCCTCCTCTACTTGATTCTTCAACTATTTTATCCTTTTCATATGTCATCACAGTTATATTATTCGAAAGTGTGTGTGTGTCTGTAGTGTCTATTACTTTTTCCCTAGCTATGTGCATACTACCTAATTTGAGGACTACATTTTTACGGCAGGAAACCCCTCATGGGAGGAAACCACATAGCAGAAGTACAATATTGAAGACTGGGATCATTGACATGAATAGTTTGGACACCCATAGGGCGATCCACAAAAAGATACTATGCAACCAGTCCTGCTCAAGGGCACCTCCCTCCTTCTTCATGTTGGCTTGCAGACTATGCAGTTCTTGGATGGCATGAGCTAATGTCCCATTGTCCATGTCATTTCTGGGAATAAAAGAACAACAGGAAGCACCAATCTTGGCACCCCACCTCCATCACAGCCATCAAGTCCAATACGTACCGATGTTGCATCACCATAAGACGAATGGCTCTCAGTTCTTCTTTGATAGCGTTTAGGCCGAGCTCAGTATTGTCGATAATCCTCATCAGTTCCCACCTGATTATTTGTAACCAGCAGGCGTTTGCTTTTGTTTGCATGGTGAAGAAGGGTATTGACCCTTTGGCATTTGCTTGAGTCTCTGGGAACAGTCTAAAGTCTTCAGGAATGTCTTTGTACTAAGCCCAGCCAAAATAATCAGCAGTTCTGCTTCAAACCTGATGCAACAGTTTTGTTTTCCTCTGTAACAGGTGTTGAGACAACTCAGACAGATCTGCTCCAGGGAAGACCAGGGTGCAGAGGCCCCACCATCCGGGGACGAGCTGGTGGTAGGCAAGGTTGCCACATTGCCAGTAGAACATAAAGAGATAGTGTATATTTCCGTACAATTAGGGGTTGCTCTTTCCCCTCCAACCATGGGTACCTATTAATCTTGGTACCCCAGATTTCATGGCACAGGGTGTCTACGCTAGCGTTGGGCTTCCTCCCGTGGGATTAATTTCCCACTGCAGCCCTGCACTGGAATTCCATGTCTGGGGTCAACTTGTCATTAAAGAAGGTGGCCCCAAAGATGTTAAGTGCCTCCCTCGGACCGCAGACAGAGGCGGGTGGATGTATTTGTGCACTGGTGTAGTGGTCTTGCTACTTCTAGGAACCTCTTCTTTATGAAGTCCCATGGCCAAACAGTATCCTCCCCTATGGTGCCCCATCTGTGCATTCTGTCTACCTTGGATTGGCTGTCGCTAGGTTCAGTGAAGAGATACAGTGCAGTGGGGTTGGTCTCATACTGGGTGATGTTTACTAGTGCCCTACAGGGTTCTAATCTATGGGGTTGGCTTTTCGCCCTGATCCTACATAGGTACAGATGGACGAGGCATTTTGCTCTTTCAGGGGCTATCTCCTGGGCTAGGTAAAGCCTGTCTGCGCCTATGGCGTAGGGTATCAATTATTATTATTATTATTAAAATTTGTATGGCGCAGCGAATCATCCCCAAGGGGATCTCTTGGCGCCTGGGTAGCAGACAACATATTAAAGGTGCTCATTAAAATAGCCAGGTTTTAAGCAGTTTCTTAAACTGTGCCAGATTGGAGCAGGCTCGAATATCATCTGGCAGTCTGTTCCAGTGGGCTGGGGCTAGGTGAGAAAAGGCACGACCGCCCATTTTGACTTTCCTAATTCTCCGAGTGCAGAGCAGATTTCGGCTGCTCGATCTCAATTGGCGCACAGGAATGTATGGTTCTAATTTCTTCATTAGATAGGCAGGACCCATCCCCTGAAGTGATTTAAACACTAGACACTGGAGCTTAAAGACTGCCCTTTTCCTGATAGGGAGCCAGTGCAGTTGTCGCAAAAGGGGTAGTGATGGAGTTCGTGCGGGTTTGTTGAGGGCTAGATGCGCTGCTGTATTTTGGACACCTTGCAACCTTGATAATAGATCTTCCCTAATCCCTACCAGTAGCGAATTTCCATAATCTAGTCTACTGACTAGAAGCGCCTGTATAAGGGCTTTTCTGGCCGAAAGGGGAATCCAAGGGAAGATTTTTCTCAGCATTCGCATCATACCGAAGCAGGTGCCCGAGATAGTTTTTACATGCTCCTCCATGGAAAGTCTGTCATCAATTGCGATGCCCAGATTCTTCGCCTACTTTTTTGGTGTAGGAGCTTCCCCGAGTTCTGCAGGCCACCAATCAGGGGTCCATAACTCCTCTGCTTTCCCGAACAGCAGAATCTTCGTTTTATTGGAGTTAAGCTGTAGGAAGTTCTTACTCATCCATGTGGCTATTTTTAGCATACAGTTCTTAAATTTTTCTCTGGTCAAAGCGTGATCCGTCTCTATGGGGACTATCACTTGAGTGTCGTCCGCATACGAGATTGTATCAAACCCACAACATCTAAAGATAGTGGCCAGAGAAGACACATAGATATTGAACATGGTGGGACTTAAGATGGAACCCTGAGGGACCCCCTTGTCCACTACCGAGGTCTGTGACACAAATGTGTCCAATTGGACACATTGTGTTCTATCGGTCAGGAAGCTTTGCAGCGTCTTAAGGCCATTCCTCTGACACCGATCTCTTGTAGCTTATCCAAAAGGATTCTATGAGAGATGGTGTCGAAAGCTGCCGACAGGTCAAGAAGAACTAACATCGTGGGAGTCCCCTTGTCCAGTGACATCCTTATTGAGTCTGTTACTTCGGTCAATGCGGACTCGGTGCTATAGCAGGCACGGAAACCTGACTGAGAAGGATCAAGTAGGTTATTTTGTTCCAAGTAACCCGAGAGTTGTTTATTAATCAGAGTCTCCATAATTTTAGAGCAGCATGGGAGAAGGGAGATGGGTCTGTAATTTTGTAGATCTGAGGGATCGGCTGATGCTTTCTTCAGCAATGGCTTAATTTGCGCCTTCTTCCACTTAAAAGGAAACGTGGCCGTAGCTAATGATATGTTACAGACTTCCATAATCGAGTGAGACAAGGCCGGTGCAAGATCTGAGATAATAAAAGGGGGGGCCAGGTCTAATGGGGAGCCTGATTTAGAGTGCGCTAACAAAGACAGTACTTGCTCAGAGGTGATGACTGAGAAAGACTCTAGGCTGGGAAAGAGAGGGTCTTCCGGGGGCAGTACTACCACCCTAAGAGCCTCTTCCAAACCAAAGGAGCTATAAATTTTGTCAATCTTTTGTTTAAAATGATTGGCTAAGTCGTCACATAGCCTTTGCGTCGGCAGGATGGAGGAATTATTAGCTCTGGGATTGGTGAACTCCTTAAGGATCTTAAAGAGCTCTTTAGAAGAGCTCTTTGCTTCAGAGATTTGCGTGCCTAAATGCGATCTTCTGGCTATGTTGCAACTATTTAGATAAGCTCTATGTGCTGTTCTATAGGCCAGTTTATCTCCCTCCAACTTTGTTTTCCTCCATTTCCTCTCACTGAACATATAGAACATGACCTGTTTGTGGTTTGTGTCCCTACGGCGGTCATGTGTTGATACCGGTTTTGTGTAGGAGTGCGCTGTGCAGTGCGTGAGGAATACTAGCGTTTGGTTCTGTGTAGGTGTATGTGAGGGGAGAGAGGTCTCTGCGCATGCGTTGCAAGAATGTAGAAGCAGAATTTATGAGATTAGGCATACGTCCAGCCCGGAGAGGCTCGAGAGGCCCCCGGCTAAATAGAGAGTGTACAGAAATACAAAAATATATAACTTCAAAAGCACTTGTAGACTGTAGAGTCGTCTTCGGGTGAGGTGTTCTGTCGTCTGGGTGTCTTGTCTTCGTGCAGTGTAAACTATGTCTTTCAAGGGGTTGTTGCAAAAGTCAATGTATCCTGTATTACTTGAGCAATTGTCCTTGTGAAAGAAAGTCTTTTGAAAGCTTTGGTCAAAGGAATGGTGGGCCTCAGCAGTGTTGGTTCACTTTCAGGTCGATCACGGACCTGCAGGATTAGAGCTGCGGTTTGTAGGTTAATTTGGAAAAAGCACATTGTTAGACAGTTGTGGAAAATACCTGCATTTACTTTTTATAAATGCGCTCGCTAGTTTAACTGTGAGCAAATATTTTCCTCGGGGTACTGAAAAAGAAGATTTTTAGGAGGATGGCGAGTTTTAAACTGTTTTAAGAGGTACTAGAATTTCAGGGGAGAAGTGAGTGTTAAACTGTTTTTACGCTCTTTGTATTTTGGTTTCCCCCCTCTCCTAGCTACGGTGGGGACCATACTCTTTTCCTGTGTGCTGTTCCATTTATTGGTGTGACTCTTTGATCGGAGCAGAGGTGTCCTTTTGACCTGTTTGTGCTGTGTGCAATTGTGAAGGGAAGTGGGTGCTTGGATTTCAGTTTAATGGTTCCATTGACACATGCGTGTCCTTTGGGTCTCGGTACGTGACATAGAGCAAGGTTTATCTCTAATTAGACTGAGTTACTGGGTTACACCCTTCTTCTGGAAGGGTCGAGAATTTTAGGACTGTTTTTTGGATGTTTTGTGTGTGTCTCAGTGGCAGGTTACCTTGGTTTTGGGGTGTTTCTAATTTTAACAAGAGATACTGGAGGTGGTAAGAAGGTTGTGTGTGGACCCCCGTTGGAACCTGCAGGGAAATGGATGGATCTGTGTTTGTTTGTGGTGTTTTCTCTGCAAGATTCAGGGGTCTTGTTGGGACTTTTATGTGTTAGGCCTGATGGTGGTGGCGCTAATGAATTCGATGGATTTTCCTATGGACAGGGGTCATGTGATTGCATTTTTAAGGTGTTTTGAGGATATTGCTGCTATTGTGGCCATCACTGCCCTCTGCGTGTTGAAGAACCCAGCTCCCGATGCCAACGCTAGAGCGTTCACCTCATTTTGGAACTAAAGGAGGGCCTCCATTAGGCGGTACACCCTGAGGCGGTGGAAACGTACGTAGCCAGCCCAAAATTGGACTTGGGTGAACGGTCTTGGGTGCCTGTTTTTATGCACCGGCTGTGGGACCTGCCCTGCTCCCACCTCAGACTGTCCTACCCCCAGGGACATGGTCAGGCAGCCTCTCCCTGGGGGACCAACAGCAGTGGCGGCCCTGGGCCCCCTGCGGGTACCTGGATAGTGAATTCTAGTGTGGACTCCCGGTCGACATAGCAATGCCATCCTGAAGGCTGGCAGTGGTAGTAGGTAAGGAAATGTGACTGGGAGTGGTATGAAGGGGATGGGTCGTTTCGGGGGATGGTCTTGGACTTATGGTGTGTTTGTACCCTTTGATTGTGCTACAGCACTGCCACCCCAGACAGTCACCCCACCCTGCCGTGGGTGTGTGTCCAGTCCCTGTGGGACTGAACTCCCAGTCTGCTGCAGCGAAAGTCTTGTGCCCAGCCAACCACCCGGTGAGGTGGCTGCAGCCAGATTTCCTTGAAGCTGATTGTGTGATGCATGTGCGTTGTTCTGCGCTTGGCTTTGGGGGTGGATGTTCTGTGGGGGCTGTCCCAGTACTATCCCATTCTGATACTGCTACATTTTTAGATGGCATCGATTAGCCATGTGGCCCATTTTGTGACAATAGTGGCACTATACGAGGCCAGATTGGATCCAGCCTTCCTTACCTTGGCCACTAGGACCGGGCTCATACCCTCTGGGGTCCATAAGTGGAGAACACCTTGTGTGAGCACCCTTTGAGATGGGCGCCATCTGAACGTTCACAGCTAGTGCGGCCCCTTCAAGGGTGGTCTTCTTCAGCTTATGTTGGACCAGTTTGGCGGTGTCTCTTTGGCTTGCTTTTGCTTCTCCCTGTCCTTTTCCTGTCTCTTCCGGTAATAGTGTAATATGTGGGCCTGTATTTCCTGCTAAGGTGTGGTGTCTAGCCCTACTACACTAGCTAATCTGGTCTGGATCTCAGTGGGTTGCCCTCTCTTAAGGATGTTGTAGAAGAATGTGACCTAGGGACCCATGTCGGTCTAGGGCTGACCTGTCTCCTGCCCATATTGTTCTCTCATTTTGTCTAAGAATTCAGTCACAGTCTCCCCAGGCGTCCTGCTCTTTGCCATTTGTCCTCCTACATCTGGGTAGGCAGGGAATATCTCGCTTAGGGCCATCCAGATCTGGTGTCTGAATGAGTAAATGCAGCCCTGTCATGCTTGGTGTTAACCCTTTTGCTGCGTGCGTCGGCCAACGGCCGTCGCGAGCACTACCTCGGTAGTGCTGCGCACGTCCGTTGGCCGACGCGTCCCCGCCCGCTTAATAGAACGTTCCGCACTGGCGCGGAACGTTCGAAGCAGTTAAGGTGTTAATAGGCGTGACTGCGGGGATGCGGGAGAACACCGTGTCGGTCTGCCCTCCAATGAGGCTGCTGAGCAGACTTTTGATGTCACCTAAAGCTAAATTTATGCCCGCAGTGTTCGTTTCAAAGCATGAGATCCATTTCCCTGCCCCATCCATAGTCAGACTTTGCATGACTGTTGCTCCTTTCTTCCCCTCTACTAATTGAATCACCTTCCAGTAGTGCCACAAACCTCCCTCTGAGGAGTACATGCTCCCTGTTCGACTCGGACCTGATGGGTCACGACCGATGGGTGAGGGGTCAAGCCACAAGGAGGCTTGGCATTGGACTGAGCAGGGGCTGACTGCACCCAGGCTGGTGGGAGCTGTGATCCTCTTCCCTGCCTAGCATTAGCAGCCGGGGTGGGGGGTCCAGCAGCCTCCTCTACCAGTGGATTGTTGTGACCCAGCATGACGGCGACTAGGAAAGCCGGCATCAGCGAGAGCACATCCCTGCTGGTGTGTGATGGGGAGGTGCTGATGCCTTGCTTACAGATTCGGGATAGTCTTATAGGCTGGAGTCACCTCGACGATGGCCCACAGTTTTAGGAGGGCCTCCTGCTTAGCCTTTTTAAGACCCATATACCTGGTCTGTATGTGAGTCTTTGTATGTCCTATGGTGTTGGTGTTAAAAGTTCCCTTCTCAGGCCAGGGAAATGCATGGGCTTTGGTATGGATGTGCCACTCTCTGCAGTGTTTCCCCAATTTCCTAGCCTGAGTGGGGAACCTTGCTTGCATGTGGCCTAATGGAGTCTCCTTGATGGATTGGGGAACTTGTTTTAAGGATTTAGCAAATTTGGATTCTCTTGAGATTCTTTAAATAATTACAAATTCTTTTCTAACTTTGGGGAACAGTGTACATGGGGTGGTACCAAAAACAATCTACTGGTTACGAGCTCTTATAAAAATATCAGTGCATTGAAAAGGACATTTAACACTAAACAATAGACAAATGAAATAGTAGCAACCTGTAAAAGAATGCATTTGTTAGTTCAGAGCAGTAAAAGTTTATTTGTAGCAGTAAACTAGCCAACATTAAAATCCGGTCTGGAAAAAATTGGTTATTATTTCGTAAAGCAGAGACTTACTTAACATGACATGACATTTAGACATGCAGCATGTTGCAAAATATAACAGCACCACAATATCAATAAATGCAAAAAGGAAAAATCTAAAAGAGATTAACCGAGAAAGGTTGACAGAAAAAATGATTAATTTTGTCCAAAACTTAGGCCCCTCCTAGCACCTACAGCCTGAGGAGAGAGGATGCTCCACGTAACATGCAGAGCTAAGTGAGCCTGATAGTCTGTCACTATTAGCTCAGAGGACATAAAATTAGCAACGATTTGTGCGAACAAAAAGGAGTAACCTGACAATTATCGGCCCTCTGTGGCCAGACACAAGCTATCCCTACTCACCAAGGTCAGAATTTTTCCCTAACGACCGAATTACACCCTATATGACACCCAGGGGTAGTGCGTACCAACTGCCTAACGCCCAGTGGTCCAAGTGCAAAAGAAAAAACCCACCTTTCACTTCTTTTAGACACTGCCAGTTGTGAAACCGCCAGTCCCTAAGAAAAACTATTTGATTAAAAAATAAGATAAAGGTGATAGCCCTATATGACACCCAGAGCCCATGCATACCTCTGTATCATGCCCAAAGGTCCAAGCAATCCCCTACTGACACCCAGGGACGAGGCGTACCTCTGTTCCATGCCCAAAGGTCCAAGCAATCCCCTACTGACACCCAGGGACGAGGCATACCTCTGTTCCATGCCCAAAGGTCCAAGTGATCCCTAACTGCCACATCTTGTGTGTTTTGCATTTCGCCCTAAGTGGGAAGGGTATGCCCAGACGTGGGTCCCGTGCTCACTACGCCACTGGAGTCAAGCTATCCTGGCTGATGAAGGCTGATAGCCTGAAACCGGTCCTAGGATGCTTGATTCCGGTCCAGGGAAGACATGGCTTGGCAGTTCGGTCTGGATTGTTCCCATGAGGCACAGGGTCAAGACTGATTTGCATATGGCTATGTCTGAACTGGGGTGGCGTGGTGAAGCAAAATAACGATGGATTAAACCCAGATCTGGGACTGGGGGTGAATGTTTGCCAATGTGCAGCATTCCGTCCATCATCTTGTGTGTTTGCATTTCGCCCTAAGTGGGAAGGGTATGCCCAGACGTGGGTCCCGTGCTCACTACGCCACTGGAGTCAAGCTATCCTGGCTGATGAAGGCTGATAGCCTGAAACCGGTCCTAGGATGCTTGATTCCGGTCCAGGGAAGACATGGCTTGGCAGTTCGGTCTGAACTGTTCCCATGAGGCACAGGGTCAAGACTGATTTGCATATGGCTATGTCTGAACTGGGGTGGCGTGGTGAAGCAAAATAACGATGGATTAAACCCAGATCTGTGACTGGGGGTGAATGTTTGCCAATGTGCAGCATTCCGTCCATCATCTTGTGTGTTTTGCATTTCGCCCTAAGTGGGAAGGGTATGCCCAGACATGGGTCCCGTGCTCACTACGCCACTGGAGTCAAGCTATCCTGGCTGATGAAGGCTGATAGCCTGAAACCGGTCCTAGGATGCTTGATTCTGGTCCAGGGAAGACATGGCTTGGCAGTTCGGTCTGGACTGTTCCCATGAGGCACAGGGTCAAGACTGATTTGCATATGGCTATGTCTGAACTGGGGTGGCGTGGTGAAGTAAAATAACGATGGATTAAACCCAGATCTGTGACTGGGGGTGAATGTTTGCCAATGTGCAGCATTCCGTCCATCATCTTGTGTGTTTTGCATCCCTAACTGCCACCCAGGGACGAGGCGTACCCTGTGTCCCCCACAGTGGTCCCAAAAAGTAGTAGTCACTTTCGCCTTCTCTAGCGTGCTGACTAGGGAAAAGCAAATGAATTATCTTTGCTTGTCCTAGTTTGCCATAAGCCACCTACTGGGAATAAGGATCAGATGTAGTCTCTTACCTTTGTGATGACAGCCTCCGGATGGACCTCTGTCCTGTGGATTCAGCAAAACTTTTAATCAATTGCGGCATCTGCTCAATGATCTTGTTTGTGTAGATGAATCCGTTTGGGCAGGTGTCATTGTACTTCGGCAGCAGTCGGGCTCGATAAACCAATTTGTCCTGGCTGGCTCGCCAAAATGTTGCACGGATATGAATTTACCTTAAAGAAATGAAAAGACAAGAGGCGTTTAGCAAACCAGGAACAAGTTGTTTTAATTAAACGCAGCGGAGTGTCTCGACAGAATGCGTCTGAGGAAAGTCTCTTGGTGTACAAAGTTTTGGCTGTTATTATATCAATCTTGTGATTGTACACTCAAACAATTTCTGCATTCTTGAAAAAGCATCTCAGTCATAAATCAACATGTTTGGGCATCTGATAATGAAATAGATGGATCTCAGACTCAGGGAGAGCTAGTGTGGGCCAGTTGTATGTGTCCAGATGTCCGGCATGAGGAGCGTGTGATCACTGAGAGTGGTGTGCATGTCGTGTCCTGATTGACTGAGTGTTCCTATCTACATGTGGTATCTAGCTTGGTGGCATTTTTGGGGAACGATAGCCTTTGGCCAAATGTGTTTTATTGCGGCCAATTTCCTCAGGCCTGTTTGTGGTGTAGCTATCTATCTCTGGGCTCGATCAGGGTTTTCCTTGGGCGTGCGTTTGTCTTTGGGTTAAAAAAGACCCCAACTCTGACATGTTATTTGATAGGCATGGTTGTGAGTTGCAGGGCCTGTCTGACTACGTATATCTGACTTGGGGTTGATGGGGATGTCACCTTCGGTAAATCTGACAGCAATGATGCAAGTTTACTGGAACTCCTGAAAATGATATGGCAGTCACTGGTATCATTTTTATCAACATTCTCCATCTTGTGAATACAGTTGTCATAGCGTACATACATATTGTCTTAGTGATATTATGCATTCCTAAATCATGGCATACATTAACATTGTTTTTACTGGTAACAACATTGTCATTCATGCATTGATTATGGCATATATTGATATCATTTCCTGAGCAGCCTGAGCTTTTTTGTTTGTTTGTAATGACGATCAGTGCACATGGTGCACTGATGTCATTACATTCCAAAAGTGAAAGTAAAATGAGCTGAAGGTCTTGTTTCACATTCACTGAGTCAGTACTCGGAGGCATATCTCAGCCCCCTGAGCAATGATTCTTTTGGGAGAGGCATTGTTGGTGAGAATCTCCCCTTTCCAATGATACCTCTGACCAGTGGATCGCCATACAAGAGTTATCCCCAAACAGGGATCCACCCATTAGCTGCAAGGGATAGGGAGAGTGGCCCCTTGGGCTAGGGCTTGTGCTCCCCCAACACCCCTCCAAACGTTCAGTCTTTCTGCCCCCCAAGTGTGCAAATGGGGTAATTACCCTCAATCTGCCCACCCTGGAGGCAGAAAGCCCACTAGGCACTGAGTTATATTTTTAAATACGAATATAGCGGTGGGGGCTGCCTATAATCAGCATGACCATGCCCCCATCATTCTTAAAAAAATGGAGAAAATGTACTAAACTGTGCAACATTTTTCCTTTACTAAACTAGAAAAATAACATGCAAAAAAATAACTAGGCCCCTACTGAAATTGCAGGTCACCCTCCACAATAAATGTAAAAAAAAATCAAATAAAAGTACAAATAAATACTGGTGCATGACGCCAATCAAACAAACAACACCCTTATACAACAGTTTTTGAACTTACATGTGAAATTTCAAGTATAAAGTCCTTAAATCCAATGGTGTTTATGCAGCAGACAAGGAGAGTGATCCTTCCAGCTTCAAATTCAAATGAAAAGTGACCAGGATATGGAAAAAACACTGGGAGGAGCCTTCTGTGCAGGAATAGGAAGTTGGAGTCTCTGGGGCACTTCCTTCCAGTTGGAAAACAAAAAAAATAAAATAAAAAGGCTTCTCGCACAAAACAAACCAACTCCAATGTCCCGTTGGAGAAGAAAATCCACTCGAAAAGCCTCTCAGTTGCTTCTCGAGTAGAAAAGCTGCTTGAGCAGTGCGTTCACAATCAACACTACATTGGTGCCGTCGTGGCCGAAAGCCGTCCAAAAGATCGCAAAGTATTGCACGAGCTTGCTAGTGGCCCGAGATTATCGTGCCACTCGCAAGCAAGCATCAAAAGAAATTTCAAGCGTGCAAATGGAAAAAAAAACTCTGCTTTGCGCCCGGGAACGTGGAATTCAGAAACTTTGCACTCCTCCGCGGAGTGCGGAGTGCCCGAATTCTGCAAACTCCATGAGTGGAGTTTAACGCCTGGGCCTTTTTTTTTAATAATATATATAAGTCACCCCTAGGGAAGGCACTTAACAGACCATAGTGCAGGGTGCATTGTATTAAAAAGTTGGACATGTACTTTTCAATTTTACATGTCCTGGTAGAGACAAACTCCTACATTTGTTTTTCACTACTGCAAGGCGTACCGCTCCCATAGGATAAAATTTGGTTACCTTATTGCATTTAATAAGTGATAAGTTTTGGTTGGGAACAGGTAGGAATGTTGTGTACGGTGTCTGAGAAATTGTAATTTAAAACACTCTTTAATTATAAAGTTAAATTTTAAGTCACAATTCTGAAAATACCACTTTTAGAAAGTTGGCATTTTCTTCTCCTAACCATTTGGTGTCTGCAGCCTGCTCCTGGGTCATATAACTACGTGCAGTTGGCAGTTTACCTTTGTGTATTCCTCCCAGACAGTGTCACTCTGGAGGGCCCGGGTGTTGGCAGGATGGGCCACCGTGGCTTGATGGGGGAACGGAGCTGTCACGTACCACACTTGTGCTTCAAAGGCAGTGGCCCAGTTCACACTAACCTATTGTGCCCCCAGACAGATTGGGACCAGGGCAGGGAGGCAGGCTATTCCAGGCACTTCTGTCAGGGGAAACTCCTGCATTTTCTTCCACTTCAAAGTGGGCACTAGGTCAGAACCTCTCTTCAGTACACTTCTAGTCACGCGGATACTACAGAAGAAGGACAGTCCTGCTGCCAGAGGGCTTCCCTGCTGTTTGAGGCCTGCCCTGCTGTCTGACAAGGAAGACTGGATCTGCACCCTTCATATCAGTCTGAAGTGACTACAAGGGTGAACTGCCTGACCTCTTGTTCTAAACTACTGTGATACAACAAGCTCTAGAGGCCTCCCTGCAACTGCTCAGCTGACCTGCTGCACTAGACCTGCAACTGGACCTGGTCCTGGACCCTTAGTGTGCCATCAGTTGAGCTCCTCCTAAAAGAAAAGGAGAAATCCTGAAGTTTTGGGAATCTTTGGGACAGTGAACGGGTCCATTCATGCCAAGATCTTGAGAGCCATGTTGGCCCCCAACATGAAGCTCTGGTAAACCTGATTCTTTGCACTACTGCCACTGCGAGCGATGACTGGCAGCTTCATGCTGCAGCATTGGCAGCATGCAGTGACCGTCAATGAAAAAGCTACAGCAATGACCATCCGCAATGCCCGACACAATCTTTGCTCTACAGAGACGACTGTCCAGATTGCTTGGTCTGCTCTTCCTGCTACAGTGGTGACCATTGGCAACGCTTTCCCTGCTCCTAGCGGCCTCCTAAACCATGAACTGGACTCTTCCCGCTGTACTTTAGAAGATAACTTTTTCAGTTGGATTAACCTGGTCCCTGTATTCAGCCCATGCTCTGTCGTGGTCAGCCTGAACTTTCGGCTTTCTCCATGTCTCACACAACCAGATAAATGTGAGTTTCGCTATGTGCTTGTAGGCGCTATACTTACCTTAAGTCTTTAAAATTGCATATTTCCAGTTCTATGGATTGGATTTTTGTCGTTTTGGTGGCAAATAATGTATTCAATTTGACTCTATTTGTCTAAATTGGTGTGGAATTTTTCTTGTGTTGTGTTCTCACTTTAATACTGTTTAAGTGCAGCATAAATACTTTAGTCATTGCCTCTAAGTTAAGCCTGACTGCTTTTGTGCCAAGCTACCTGAAGGTCAAGCGCAGGTTAATTTAGTGACTTTTGTAGTTCAACCTGACAAGGATTGTGGCCTTTGTTAAAGAAGTTCTCACAACCCCCTCAACCAACCACCCAATTTCTCACATGGACCATCAACTTGAAGTGGGGCATTCAATAAGAGGAGAATCTATTTCAAAGTTTGAAAATATGTTCTGTAGAGAAAGAGAAAAAATGTCAGATCAGCTATTGGGACAATTTAGTGGGATTAATCGTATAAGCGTACTCACCATTAATAAAGAGAACACCTGTATTTTAAAATCATATAAATAAAAAGCGTTGGGTCTGGGGAAGAACAACACCTTCACCACCGCCTTTCCTCCCCTCCCCAACCATCAATAGCAGCTTAATTCTGTACTAATGAATATAGGAAAGGTTCATGAGCTGCAGAGCTTCTGTCTCCCTTTTTCTGCAGCCCTAGACCAGACTAGAGGATACCAAACACCAATGGAAGGAAATGCAAAGATGTCATTTAGGTTATCCAGGGATCACAGACAGCATGCAAGGTCTGGCAAGCTGACAATCACAAATTGCAGGTATGGCCTCTGGTGACACACAGTATACGTGGTTTGTACATTACAAATAATGCTTAAGTATTAACGTGCATGCTTCACTATAGAGTGTGAAATGCCTCCCTGGTAATTATTAGGAACAGCAGATCACACCTCTTCATAAAGAGTGCATAATCATATACATATCTTTAAGTCAACATTGTTCTGTGCGCACCTCTCAGCAAGGGCTGGTGTCTTGCGTGTCACAGCCTCCTGTCATCCTGATATCACTGTGCAGACACCCTTCTGGCAGTGTGCGAACTACAGGTTCCTCTGGAACTGAGCAAGGCAGTATGTTTCCCTCCGGATGAAAATCCTTTCAAAACATGCAGTTGCATTCCTCTGCATGCAGATTAGTTTGTGTGCCTGTCTAAGACAGCCAATTATTAAAGGGCTTGTCTGTAATTTAGGTGACACGTCCACCTACCATTCCCTTGAATATGTCCAGCGAAATACATCAACTTTGTCTACACTCCCGATATTGGGTGAAATAATTCCAAAGGCACAATACTCTTTTCAAAATATACTGAGGCATTCCTCTATACGCAGTTGCATTTTGGGTCTGGCTGGATAACTGCCAGACCCCGTTCGTGGGCCACAATGTAGAGGGGCTACTGGGCCCCAGATGTGGTGGTATTGGTTGTTTTCCACTGGTTTTCTGAGGCTTGTCCAACTATAGCCTTGCAAAGTAGGTGAACTACAAACCTTTCCACACTCTCAGGGTAGCGAGGGCGAGCAGTCACATACTTCTCAGGGAGGTCGTATAGGGCACAAGAGTTCAGACCTCAACAGCCAATCAACAGACTTAATAACGTATTGTCCAGCCTGGTGCTTGTCTTTATATAAAAGACAGTACTTCAAATCAAACAGCAGAACTAAATACTACAAAATGCAATTTGATGGCGAATACCGGGTGGTACTCCTGGTTTCGATCTTCTGTGGTTGCTACATCTTCCCTCAACAGTACTCTGTTCCATCCTAGTAACCCTGTCAATTAAAGTCCCCGGTATTCTGTGGCTAAGGCATGAAATAGAAGTTTATGCTGACCCCAAAGGTTCAGATGTGCAATCAGTTCACTCGCTCTAACCCTCGTTATGGATGCAGTCCTCCTACTCAGCTCTTCGGTGTGCTTTACACTCTTTCTTTTCTGACTGGAGTTTCATGCTCTAAATTTGTCTTCTTTTCCTTGTTGTTCCTTTCACCGGGAACAGTGTATCGTGTAACATCCAAGCCGGATTCGGGAAGGATTTAGCACAATCGCACATGAATGAGATTGTATTTAATCTTTATCAAATATGTTTAACTAAAGAAAGCACGCCTTTATATGACATTTATTAACTTGAAAACAGCATTTGTAGCAGGAACCACTATGAAAGGCCCTCCAGCACATGAAGATATGACAATGGATGACTGGGGCTCTGAGATCCCTCCATGCAAAGCAACTGTGCAAGCCGGGTACCGAAAAGCAGGTGAATGCACCAACAAGTTTCCAATCAGTACTTGGGTCCACCAAGGATGTGTAATAGCATCCCTCCTGTTCAACCTATTTATAAATGATGTGGGAACCTTAAACCTAGACACGCTGAAAACAGGAGGTGGCAAAATAGCAATTCTTCTCTTAGCAGATGACGTTATGCTCTTGACACTAATAGAAATGACCATGATTCACCATTTGAATGGCTTTGAAAGGTATTGCCAGAGCAAAAGAACATACTAAACATGTCACAAAGACCAAATTCTTGATCGTGAATCCAATAACCCATATTACAAGATCCCTTGCAATAATAGGCAAGCCACTCCAAAGGGTGTATGAGTTTGATTATCTAAGGATCCGATTTGACAGCAAACTACTATGATTCAAGCAGTAGAAACAAAAGCTACATGTATGTAATACATGAACACATGCCCAGTCTTACGATGCAACGGACAAAATATAACTGTAGCAAGCACAGAAGTAACTTATCACGATAGCACTGAGTAACACAAGAGCAGATGAAGAAAATCCTCTTCACATCATTCTTAATGTAAAAAAAAAAAAAAAACATTGAAAGTTGTTCAGGTTGAATGAGTGACACAATCGGCTAGGTTGTTGAAGAGATTGAGAGAAGTGAAAATACATCCGGGGAATGAAGTGTGACATTTAAGTCTCCATTATATGAGCCCAACTAGCCAGAAACATATTTGTTAATAATCCTCTGTCCAACGAATTGATTAGGGTTAAAGCCAAGTATGTAAGTGTGACTTAAAAGACAGTCCAGTGTAAGGAGGTCACTCAAATCTCCACAGAAAACAGTTACAAAGACCCTAAAAAGGGCTCATATATTAAACCACTCCACAAGGCATGCATAAAGTTCAAGCTTTTAACCCAAAAGCATGTGTTACATGGTAATGATTGTCAAAAGCAGACTGAAACTCTTAACTGTCATTGATGACCCTGCAATCCAGCAAATATGTGACCCCAGCAGTGTCTACGACCAAGAACGCCATAGCTGGGGTAAATCATCCCCCTACCTTGCTGCAAAATGCATGGGATAAAGTACTCGCTGCTGTACATTATAAAGGTTTTGCATGTCAACGAGCAGTTCTGTGACCATATAGAGGAGCAAGGCTGAAGAGATTTGTAATATCCTCTTAAGGCATGCTCACAATAATTTTAGGCATGCCCACATTAATTTTATTCCTGATGATTCAAGGTCATGCCTTTACATTTTCCCCAAACGCCTATTTTATTGGCCTGCGGATCTTTCATGTGAAAGAGTATGGGAAGGAGTATGGCTGCAAATATGTAGAAAAAAGCAGACTCTGTAGTATGAAATTAAGTACAGCAACATGCAACTAGTACTTTGTTGCAAAAACATAATGTATGCAGTTTGATGAAACTCACTTTCCAAATAGTTATAATTCGTAATATGATGTAGCGAACTATAGTGATGAAAAAATAGAAATGCTACTCTGAATGGCTCCTTGCTACCAATGATGGTTCACTTTACAAAAGTAGGTCAGAAAACAAGCCAAGCTAGTTCTTGCGTCAGTTGCTTAAACATCAACTGTAATTCTGTTCTGTGACCTGCCTTTGACACTGTCTGCTGACTCTATCTATAGGCATCACTACATCACAACTCATCTGTAATTAATTATATGATAAGCTTTTGCAATTTCTCATCACAGGTGACTACTTACTGTAATTAAAAGATTAGAGACAGATATTTATACAGGGATTACTGGTCCCGAAGTATTATAATGATATATTCTTCCAGGGTGTGCACATCACAGATGACCTGTTACCCCACTGTAATATTTTTTTCTCTCTGTAATATTAAAAGCAAATATCACCCCTTTGTAAATTTGTACCAACTAAAATTCACTTTTCCTATATATAGACAGATTTCCTTTTCATTATTATTTCCTTTTTATTTGCATTATTTGTTCCACATTTTTATCCGTTTTTTTAATGCAAACAATAATCAAACCGCTGAAAAAAACTCTTGAGTATCCAAGGTCCAAGAAGAAAGGATTGAAAATGCAGTTACGTATAGCAATACTCTCTTTTGAGGGGTGAAGTGATCCTGCTATGGGCTCCATATTTCAGGAACATTTTAGATCTTCACACACCTTCATATTCTGCTCTTTCCGACTATTAGCATAATAATAGGAAACTGGCAAGTGAGAGACTAAGGAAGCAGCAATCACAAATTAATCCACTCCTCTAGATACATGAGAAGTGGTGTTCATAACTTGGTAAATGATGCAAACATGTCCTTCTTCCAATATTAATTATTTCAAATTAATGATCTACACTGCCTCAAAAAATGGTGAGTGAGCCAGAATTAAAATTCTAGCAATCAGTAATCTGGTGGGTGCAATAAGACATGGGGGAAATAAATCATTGGCAAAAGATGTGTAGGAGAACCCAAAATTAATCATAAAGAATGAAGGGTTAATATCAGTGGAACATAGATATGAGACATTAGTAATACAGTCTTAATGGCTAAGCCTTTTTTCAACATATGTAATAAATATGCCTTACTCTGATGACACCTACCACATATTGAGAAAGGCCCAAGATACCCGGATGTAGTTTTGCTAGAGTTCTACCCAGCCTACAAGAGTAATGAAATGTTGGACCCAACTTTTATTTACTGTGAAAACAAGGTAGGCATTTATCAATTGATTGATTAAAGCCACAAACTCTATAACTCTCCTCCATCTATACTCCACTGTGACAATGAGAATAAATGATGAATATTATCGGCCAATCTAATTTTATCAAACATCTCTAGACGTTGCACTCCAAGACAATTCGTAGCAAAAGAGAGATGCAGGAGTTCACTAGCAGATGTAAAAGCAGTTTTAAAATTAACAAGAATATAATGCTGGCTTTAATTAAATGTGCAGAATTAATGCCCAATTGTGATGAAAATAATGTACTTAGAATGCATAAAACTGTAAGCTGTCCTATTTACCCATGCTAGGCCTCAAAATGATTAAAGTAGTGTTGTGTAGTTCCTACTAATCCGTAGGATCTGCGCATTGTTTGGACAACATTAACTAGGGGTTTGGTGCCAAGACTGATTCCACTGAACATGACACCCCTCTCTCCTCAGGGATTGTGGAAACAGTACAGAACCCTTCGCTCAGTCACCTGTGCTCACTTACTCTCAGAGAAATATGCAGGCATATAAAACAAGGCAGTAATCGAGCGTACTCCTATGATGCGAACCCTACTCTAAGTGTACCTAGAGTGTGTGTATGTGTAGAGCCAAGAATCCCCCCAAGGGATGATCCAACCCTATTACCTGATGGGATAGAATGAAGGACCTCGTCTTGGTCACAAACTGGACACCCCTCACGAGATTTCAGACTGCTGCGTGGTGATTTCTCAGCATGCAACCCTCGTTGTCAGCGGAAGTGCCTCCTCTGCCAAACTATCGGGATACTCATCTTTTGTAATAGAAAGCAGCCTTGTGATGTGCGTATAGATTAGTGATGTTATGGATATGTAGATAGCCCTGTCGCCCCGTGGATGAAGATGGAGATGACATTTGTACATAGTGTGATAATGTTGTGTGAAGCTAGATGTGTAAAGAAGTTTAGTTTCAGGGAAACTAATCCAACATTGTCATGAAAATATGCGCTAAAGGTCACAGCTAAAATGTTTAGAGTGAGGACAATGTAAGAAATAAGCCACTTCGCTACATGGGTCTAACTCAGGAATATAACAGTACCTCTGCTTGAAAACTGCTTGAAATCAAGCTTGAATAGAAAATGCTAAATACACATAAAAAGTTTGATTCTTGGCCTCTCCATGATCATTATTTGTAATAATGAATACGTTGCTTATGCTATAGCGAATGCAATTAATGCTTATATAGTTTCAAGTATTTACGCAGATTGTTTCTACTTATACAAAGATCACTGTTTAGACATGATTCATTTTTGTTGTTTAATTGGGTAGTGAACAGTCCATTTATTGTAATGCAGAGTTTAAAATGGGAACTTGACTCTCTAACCTACTTGTTTTTCCCTTCAATGGGGATATTGCAAAATGTTTTCTTTTTCATTAATAAAGATGTTTCGACTTTCACATGGACTATTGTCTAAAATTTAGATATTAGAAGGTTAAAAATGTAAAGTATGTGTGGGACAGTAAGCCTGAGTGAGGCAAACCCTAGGTGAGTCTGTAGTTTTTATAAAATAGTTGCGATCATTGCTGTTTGAGGACTATTGTATTTTTGTGAGAAGATGAGGAGTGATCCTATTCCAGGAGAGGATCGGACGCTGATCGGCTGATGGGAGAGGAGAAGAGCAACATGTTGCAAAAGCGTTGCAAAATGTGTAGTCTATAATAGTGCGTGTTCCTAGAATAGGTTAACACTCTTTCTAAACCACTTACCACTTTCCACTTTTCCTTGATTCCCTGGCCCAGACTTTATGTGACATTGCTTTAAGACTTAATTGAGTTTCTCGAACTACTCTTAAAGGTAAGTTCTTTGCTTCAATATTTTGATCTATTTAAGCTGATTTAAACGCGGAAGCTTAATGCTTTTCACTCACTCTCTCGGACTAGAACTCTTTATGGGTCCAAACGAACTTTATTTTCACCTGATTCTTAGAATAGCGATTCTTTCCTTTATGCAATGTCCTTTTAATGCATTTATTGTATGATTTGATTAACCAATATTGATTTTATATTTCTGTTATTTATTGACTATTGAGAATTGTTAGACCTGGCACTGTTGGCGTGGGTCTCCCTTCCATTTTTTGCTGTTGCCTCATGTGTTTTTGCTGGTTATAGATGCTTTGGGCACTGTGCCACTGCTATTCAGTGCCATAGTGCAAATGCTCCCTATGGTAAATTGGTGTATGGATTAGTGAGTTGGTTTGGTTTACTTGTCAGACCCTAGTACAGTGCACTGAGTGTGCCCAGGGCTTGTAAACCAAATGCTGCAGGTGGGCTTGCAGCACTGGTTGTGCCACCCACAGAAGCAGCCTGTAAAAGTGTGTCTCAGGTCTGCCATTGCAGAGCCTGTGTGCAGTCTGGTACTGCCATGTTGACTGGGCAAGTGCACCCACTTGCCAGTCCCTAAACCTTCCCTTTTCTTCGTATCAGACACCCCTTTGGTAGGCCCAAGGGCAGGGTGCATTATAAGTATAAGATAGGATATGCCCTGGTGTGTGTGGCCTGTCCTAATAGTGAATTACAGCCATTTTCGTTTTTCACTATTGCAAGGCTACCTGTTCCCCATAGGCCAGAATGGGCAGTTTGATTATTACATCTTATAATCCTAACTGACCCAGGGAACATGGTAGAAAAACGAATTTAGTATGCCTGAACTCAGAATAATAAAATACATCTTTTAGTGAAGTTGGTTTTAACATTCTGTGTTTGAAAATACGACCTGATGGATTGGATTTGTCCATTTGTGGGTTAAGATGAGTATTTAAGTCGCCCCTCCAGAGGACTGCCGATTCAGGCCACGATCGCAGCACCTTGAGCATGTTGAGAAATGGTGCCGGGTCATCCACAACAGGACCATACATGTTAACAATTGTTACGATAGACATTCCTAACTTGCCCTGTACCATAGCCCAGCGGCCCTGTGCGTCTGTACATGTGTGTATGGGCCGAAACGCAACACCCCTTTTAATAAGGACAAGCACCCCCCTAGCATAATTAGAGTAGGAAGACGCCAGCTTGAAAGTTGCCCATTTTTGTGCCACCCTATTCTCCGTCTGCTTACTCAAGTGCGATTCCTGCAATAGCGCGATTTGCACAGCGTGTCTATCTAAGTACGCCAACACTTGGCGGACCTTCTTGGGAGTGTTAAGACCACGTATATTCCATGTCAAGCATTTATACGTCTCACCCATGTTCAGACCCAAGTATGTTCAGCACACCTTGAACGCCGCACCGTACATCATTCTCACGTACATTGGCAGGAGTGCCATTTGCAACCTGAATTCTGATCTCAGTACCTTCAAAAAAAAAAAAAAGAAACCCGTCCCCACCCCCCACCCACTTTAGCAACCCCATCTTGCCAGAGACAACTCCCGTTAACATGAACATACCCAACAAAAACAAATTATTGTGGAACTTTGTGTGGGGGATACCCATTAGGGGACGTAGTGGCAGAGTCCACTCCCTGGTGATGTCGGGAGGGGGCCGCCGATGCAAGGAAAGATTCTCCTACCCCCAAGCCACCCAGTCAGGTCCAACAGTGAAGTCATACAGGATGACATTGGGAACACAGATGCTTGATTTAAGATCGCAGTGTCGGGGGGCCGAGACGCCCTTCTTATATTAAGGTCGCCAGCTTAATGGGCGGGGAGGGTAATATACCGCCTATAGACAAAGGGTAAAACATGTGGCCGTATCCCCATCCCACAGAGTCGGTATCCAACGAACACACCACACTAGTGGACCAACACCAGCAATATCCTACCAGTGCCCCCTTGAGGTCAGCAGAGCAACAACACAACACAACATTATGCCCTTATGACAGTCTCGGGTGGGGTGACATCAGCAATGGGTTATACAGACAGCAACAGGAAGCAAACATGTCCCTCAGTCGTCAACATCAGACGTGGTGGCTGTAGAATTTTGTTGGCGACGCAAAGATTTGGCATAGTCCATTGCCTGTTTGGGAGTCGTGAAGATCTTGGCTTTGTCGTCGATCCCTATGCGCAGACGTGCTGGATATAACATGGCATATGGAACTTGCTCCTTCAGTAGGAGCTTCTTGACCCCTTGGAACTCCTTTCGCACCGCCTGTACTGTAGCAGTAAAGTCCGGAAAAAACGATAGCACATTGCCCTGATAGGTGGTCTTGCCCTGCTGACGAGTGATGCGCAATACAGTGTACCTATCTCTGAAATTCAATAGGCGGGCAATGATCGGTCTGGGGGGGCCCCGGGTGGCGGCCGCGCCGCTAGTGATCTGTGAGCCCGCTCTATGGCGAACATGGTGGAGAGTTGCTCAGCCCCACAGACATCCCGGATGAGAGTCTCGACATAATCCTCCAGCCGACCCACGTTCGTGGTTTCCGGCAGGCCCAAAATGCGCACATTATTGCGCCTAGAGCGCGCTTCGATGTCTTCGTTTTTCGCCTGTATGACAGCCAGCAGCTTCGCCATGTCCGTAGTTTTGGCAGCAACTTGTTGGAGGCCATCTTTGGTGTCTGATATTCTCTGCTCCGCCTTGCCGATTCGTGCTGCGTGTTTGTCTAATTTGGAAGAGAAGTGGTCCATCCTGCCGTTGAGTGCCTCTATTTTGCCATCTATAGCCTGTAGGCTGGCCTGTATTGCAGTCAGCGATTTTTCCAGGGCTGTGGGGGCCATGGCAGCAGAGTCCAGCTCCGAGTCCGAAGCCGCAGTCTGCGACGACTTACCGCCTCTACGTAGGTCAAAAGTCAACCTGGGCTGATTCTTGTCCATCTTGCCCATGTTAGAGACAGAGGGTTTAAAAGCTGTATTGTAGCGGTAATGCGTTGTCGCCAGTGGTGGACGCACCTGTCCGCGCCCGGCTACGATGGAGAGGCCGCAATCCGAGCTCCAGTCAGTGAGCCGTGGCGCAGTCCGGCTCGGTGCGCCGCGCAGAGAGTCTGCACTGCGAAGCCAGCAGCAAACACGTAGGCTACAGTGTTATAGCAGGCGCAGTCCCCCGACCAGAGCACGTGCGGTCGTAGTGGTGTGCCCGCTGTCTCCAACACCACTCAACAGAAGGCTGAAGGCACCGCAAGCCACAGTGCGGGTAGCAATACAATATGGCGCCACCGCCCACCTCCCATGCCACTCAGGCCGGGACCTCGTGTGTGTCACTCCCGGCCCAGGGCAGCAGGCCCCGCCAGCGGCGACTCGAGGCAGGGAGAGCAGGCCAATGTAATGTTCAAACCCCATGTGGGAGGGTCAAGGCCGCTCGGAGATCCAGTTATTAAACGCCACCAGCGAGCGGCGGTCATCCACCAGTGGCACCACAAAGCCAGCCACCACACGGATCCAGCTGTATGCTGTGCTGGGCTCCCTTCCGTCGTGGCCCCCTCGAGTTCAAAGGCTTGACCGCTAGAGTATGGCAGAGTGCGGTTCCGGTAGCTTCGGGGGCCCCAATTAACTATGGGACGCGGTGCAGCGGGACAGGTCAGCGAGTATCGCTCCTCCAAGGGCCTACCTTGCAGGCCGGGTCCGGCCCCTCGCGTAGCAGATCGCGCCTCTCTCGCCTCCAAGCCGGCCGCACCTAGGATCTGCCGCACTCGAAACCAGCGATGGGAACACACGTCCGGCCGGGAAGCCCGCAAGCCCGCACCGCAACAGCAGGCACCGCGGGTCCCCAGGCGCGTCCCAGCACCGCCGGCAGTGCCACAATCCGGGCCTGCCGCTCAGGAAAGTCCGCTCATATTCTGGGCCGCATCCGCCATCATGGCCGTCAGCAACTCGCGCGGCAAGCTCTCCGCCAGTCCCAGGGGCAGATGCACCGGTAAACAGCACACCGCTCACACGCCCCCGATGTCAGCTTTCGTGTCCGTGTATGTTTCACCGGTGGATGGCTCTTCAGGAGCAGGATAGTAGACGGATTCGTTCGGCGGCCGGCAGAGCTACACTACTGTGCGGCCATCTTGCCGTGCGCCAAGCCACGCCCCTCCTAAACTAGAAAAATTACATGCAAAATAATAACTAGGCCCCTACTGAAACTGCAGGTCACCCTCCACAATAAATGTAAAAAAAAATCAAATAAAAGTACAAATAAATCCTGGTGCATGACGCCAATCAAACAAACAACACCCTTATACAACAGTTTTTGAAATGACATGTGAAATCTCAAGTATAAAGTCCTTAAATCCAATGGTATATATGCAGCAGACAAGGAGAGTGATCCTTCCAGCTTTAAATTCAAATGAAAAGTGACCAGGATATGGAAAAGGCACTGGGGGGAGCCTTCTGTGCAGGAATAGGAAGTTGGAGTCTCTGGGGCACTTCCTTCCAGTTGGAAAACAAAAAAAATTAAATAAAAAGGCTTCTCGCACAAAACAAACCTACTCCAATGTCCCGTTGGAGAAGAAAATCCACTCGAAAAGCCTCTCAGTTGCTTCTCGAGTAGATAAGCTGCTCAAGCAGTGCGTTCACAATCAACACTACAATGGTGCCGTTGTGGCCGAAAGCCGTCCAAAAGATCGCAAAGTATTGCACGAGCTTGCTAGTGGCCCGAGATTATCATGCCACTCGCGAGCAAGCATCAAAAGAAATTTCAAGCGTGCAAATGGAAAAAAAAACCTCTGCTTTGCGCCCGGGAAGTTGGAATTCAGAAACTTTGCACTCCTGCTCGGAGTGCGGAGTGCCCGAATTCTGTAAACTCTATGAGTGGAGTTTAACGCCTGGGCCTTTTTTAAAAATATATATATAAGTCACCCCTAGGGAAGGCACTTAACAGACCATAGTGCAGGGTGCATTGTATTAAAAAGTTGGACATGTACTTTTCAATTTTACATGTCCTGGTAGTGACAAACTCCTACATTTGTTTTTCACTACTGCAAGGCGTACCGCTCCCATAGGATAAAATTTGGTTACCTTATTGCATTTAATAAGTGATAAGTTTTGGTTGGGAACAGGTAGGAATGTTGTGTACGGTGTCTGAGAAATTTTAATTTAAAACACTCTTTAATTATAAAGTTAAATTTTAAGTCACAATTCTGAAAATACCACTTTTAGAAAGTTGGCAGTTTCTTCTCCTAACCATTTGGTGTCTGCAGCCTGCTCCTGGGTCATATGACTACGTGCAGTTGGCAGTTTACCTTTATGTATTCCTCCCAGACAGTGTCACTATGGAGGGCCCGGATGTTGGCAGGATGGGCCACCGTTGCTTGATGGGGGAACGGAGCTGTCACGTACCACACTTGTGCTTCAAAGGCAGTGGCCCAGTTCACACTAACCTATTGTGCCCCCAGACGGAATGGGACCAGGGCAGGGAGGCAGGATATTCCTGGCACTTCTGTCAGGGGAAGCTCCTGAATTTTCTTCCACTTCAAAGTGGGCAACAGGTCAGAACCTCTCTTCAGTACACTTCTAGTCACGCGGATACTACAGAAGAAGGACAGTCCTGCTGCCAGAGGTCTTCCCTGCTGTTTGAGGCCTGCCCTGCTGTCTGACAAGGAAGACTGGATCTGCACCCTTCATATCAGTCTGAAGTGACTACAAGGGTCAACTGGCTGACCTCTTGTTCTAAACTACTGTGATACAACAAGCTCTAGAGGCCTCCCTGCAACTGCTCAGCTGACCTGCTGCACTAGACCTGCAACTGGACCTGGTCCTGGACCCTTAGTGTGCCATCAGTTGAGCTCCTCCTAAAAGAAAAGGAGAAATCCTGAAGTTTTGGGATCTTTGGGACAGTGAACGGGTCCATTCATGCCAAGATCTTGACAGTCTTGTTGGCCCCCAACATGAAGCTCTGGTAAACCTGATTCTTTGCACTACTGCCACTGGGAGCGATGACTGGCAGCTTCATGCTGCAGCATTGGCAGCATGCAGTGACCGTCAATGAAAAAGCTACAGCAATGACCATCCACAATGCCCGACACAATCTTTGCTCTACAGAGACGACCGTCCAGATTGCCTGATCTGCTCTTCCTGCTACAGTGGTGACCATCGGCAATGCTTTCCCTGCTTCTAGCGGCCTCCTAAACCATGAACTGGACTCTTCCCGCTGTACTTTAGAAGATAACTTTTTCAGTTGGATTAACCTGGTCCCTGTATTCAGTCCATGCTCCGTCGTGGTCAGCCTGAACTTTCGGCTTTCTCCATGTCTCACACAACCAGATAAATGTGAGTTTCCCTATTCGCTTGTAGGCGCTATACTTACCTTAAGTCTTTGAAATTACATATTTCCAGTTCTATGGATTGGATTTTTGTCGTTTTGGTGGCAAATAATTTATTCAATTTGACTCTATTTGTCTAAATTGGTGTGGAATTTTTCTTGTGTTGTGTTCTCACTTTAATACTGTTTAAGTGCAGCATAAATACTTTAGTCATTGCCTCTAAGTTAAGCCTGACTGCTTTTGTGCCAAGCTACCTGAAGGTCAAGCGCAGGTTAATTTAGTGACTTTTGTAGTTCAACCTGACAAGGATTGTGGCCTTTGTTAAAGAAGTTCTCACAACCCCCTCAACCAACCACCCAATTTCTCACATGGACCATCAACTTGAAGTGGGGCATTCAATAAGAGGAGAATCTATTTCAAAGTTTGAAAATATGTTCTGTAGAGAAAGAGAAAAAATGTCAGATCAGCTAGTGGAACCATTTAGTGGGATTAATCGTATAAGCGTACTCACCATTAATAAAGAGAACACCTTTATTTTAAAATCATATAAATAAAAAGTGTTGGGTCTGGGGAAGAACAACACCTTCACCACCCCCTTTCCTCCCCTCCCCAACCATCAATAGCAGCTTAATTCTGTACTAATGAATATAGGAAAGGTTCATGAGCTGCAGAGCTTCTGTCCAGGGCCGGACTGGCTACCGGGCGTTTTGGTGTGCTGCCAAGCTGGGGGCTGATTTCGTTGATGGGGACCTGCGTGTGCTTAAAACCATTCGTTTTGCTTTGTTTATTTAGAGTTACAGCAAACAAATGATGGACGGAATGCTGACAATGCAAACATTCTCCCCCAGTCAAAAGATCTGGGTTAAATCCATCGTTCTTTTGCCCACTACACCACCCCAGTTTGGACCCAGCCATATGCAAATCAGTCTTGACCCTGTGCCCCATGGGAACAGTCCAGACTGAACTGCCAGGCCAGGTCCTCCCTGGACCAGAAACAAGCATCCTGGGACCAGTTTCAGGGTATGTCACCCTTCTTCAGCCAGGCTAGCTTGAATCCAGTGGCACAGTGAGCAAGGGACCCACGTCTGGGCCTACCCATCCCACTTAGGGCGAAAAGTGTTACAGCAAACAAATGATGGACAGAATGCTGACAATGCAAACATTCTCCCCCAGTCAAAAGATCTGGGTTAAATCCATCGTTCTTTTGCCCACTACACCACCCCAGTTTGGACCCAGCCATATGCAAATCAGTCTTGACCCTGTGCCCCATGGGAACAGTCCAGACCGAACTGCCAGGCCAGGTCCTCCCTGGACCAGAAACAAGCATCCTGGGACCAGTTTCAGGGTATGTCACCCTTCGGGCTGGACTGTTCCCATTGGCCGCAGGGTCAAGACTGATTTGCATATGGCTGGGTCCAAACTGGAATGGCATGGTGAGCAAAAAAACGATGGATTTAGGCCCAGATCTCTGTACTGGGGTGAATGTATGACATTGTTCTGCATTCTTTCCATCAATTGTTGTTTTTGAATTTGTTTATTTAGAAGCACACACAGGTCCCCATCAACGAAATCAGCCCCCACCGCAGTGAAATCAGCCCCCAGCTTGGCAGCACACCAAAACGCCCGGTAGCCAGTCCGGCCCTGCTTCTGTCTCCCTTTTTCTGCAGCCCTAGACCAGACTAGAGAATACCAAACACCAATGGAAGGAAATGCAAATATGTCATTTAGGTTATCCAGGGATCACAGACAGCATGCAAGGTCTGGCAAGCTGATAATCACAAATTCCAGGTATGGCCTCTGGTGACACACAGTATAGTGGTTTGTACATTACAAATAATGCTTAAGTATTAACGTGCATGCTTCACTATAGAGTGTGAAATGCCTCCCTGGTAATTATTAGGAACAGCAGATCACACCTCTTCATAAAGAGTGCATAATCATATACATATATTAAAGTCAACATTGTTCTGTGCGCACCTCTCAGCAAGGGCTGGTGTCTTGCGTGTCACAGCCTCCTGTCATCCTGATATCACTGTGCAGACACCCTTCTGGCAGTGTGCGAACTACAGGTTCCTCTGGAACTGAGCAAGGCAGTATGTTTCCCTCCGGATGAAAATCCTTTCAAAACATGCAGTTGCATTCCTCTGCATGCAGATTAGTTTGTGTGCCTGTCTAAAACAGCCAATTATTAAAGGGCTTGTCTGTAATTTAGGTGACACGTCCACCTGCCATTCCCTTGAATATGTCCAGCGAAATACATCAACTTTGTCTACACTCCCGATATTGGGTGAAATAATTCCAAAGGCACAATACTCTTTTCAAAATATACTGAGGCATTCCTCTATACGCAGTTGCATTTTGGGTCTGGCTGGATAACTGCCAGGCCCCGTTCGTGGGCCACAATGTAGAGGGGCTACTGGGCCCCAGATGTGGTGGTATTGGCTGTTTTCCACTGGTTTTCTGAGGCTTGTCCAACTATAGCCTTGCAAAGTAGGTGAACTACAGACCTTTCCACACTCTCAGGGTAGCGAGGGCGAGCAGTCACATACTTCTCAGGGAGGTCGTATAGGGCACAAGAGTTCAGACCTCAACAGCCAATCAACAGACTTAATAACGTATTGTCCAGCCTGGTGCTTGTCTTTATGTAAAAGACAGTACTTCAAATCAAACAGCAGAACTAAATACTACAAAATGCAATTTGATTGCGAATACCGGGTGGTACTCCTGGTTTCGATCTTCTGTGGTTGCTACATCTTCCCTCAACAGTACTCTGTTCCATCCTAGTAACCCTGTCAATTAAAGTCCCCGGTATTCTGTGGCTAAGGCATGAAATAGAAGTTTATGCTGACCCCAAAGGTTCAGATGTGCAATCAGTTCACTCGCTCTAACCCTCGTTATGGATGCAGTCCTCCTACTCAGCTCTTCGGTGTGCTTTACACTCTTTCTTTTCTGACTGGAGTTTCATGCTCTAAATTTGTCTTCTTTTCCTTGTTGTTCCTTTCACCGGGAACAGTGTATCGTGTAACATCCAAGCCGGATTCGGGAAGGATTTAGCACAATCGCACATGAATGAGATTGTATTTAATCTTTATCAAATATGTTTAACTAAAGAAAGCACGCCTTTATATGACATTTATTAACTTGAAAACAGCATTTGTAGCAGGAACCACTATGAAAGGCCCTCCAGCACATGAAGATATGACAATGGATGACTGGGGCTCTGAGATCCCTCCATGCAAAGCAACTGTGCAAGCCGGGTACCGAAAAGCAGGTGAATGCACCAACAAGTTTCCAATCAGTACTTGGGTCCACCAAGGATGTGTAATAGCATCCCTCCTGTTCAACCTATTTATAAATGATGTGGGAACCTTAAACCTAGACAAGCTGAAAACAGGAGGTGGCAAAATAGCAATTCTTCTCTTAGCAGATGACGTTATGCTCTTGACACTAATAGAAATGACCATGATTCACCATTTGAATGGCTTTGAAAGGTATTGCCAGAGCAAAAAAACATACTAAACATGTCACAAAGACCAAATTCTTGATCGTGAATCCAATAACCCATATTACAAGATCCCTTGCAATAATAGGAAAGCCACTCCAAAGGGTGTATGAGTTTGATTATCTAAGGATCCGATTTGACAGCAAACTACTATGATTCAAGCAGCAGAAACAAAAGCTACATGTATGTAATACATGAACACATGCCCAGTCTTACGATGCAACGGACAAAATATAACTGTAGCAAGCACAGAAGTAACTTATCACGATAGCACTGAGTAACACAAGAGCAGATGAAGAAAATCCTCTTCACATCATTCTTAATGTAAAAAAAAAAAAAAAAAAACATTGAAAGTTGTTGAGGTTGAATGAGTGACACAATCGGCTACGTTGTTGAAGAGATTGAGAGAAGTGAAAATACATCCGAGGAATAAAGTGTGACATTTAAGTCTCCATTGTTGAGCCCAACTAGCCAGAAACATATTTGTTAATAATCCTCTGTCCAACGAATTGATTAGGGTTAAAGCCAAGTATGTACGTGTGACTTAAAAGACAGCCCAGTGTAAGGCGGTCACTCAAATCTCCACAGATAACAGTTACACAGACCCTAAAAGGGCTCATCTATCTTAAACCACTTCACAAGGCACGCATGAAGTTCAAGCTTTTAACCCAAAAGCATGTGTTACATGGTAATGATTGCCAGAAGCAGACTGAAACTCTTAACTGTCATTGATGACCCTGCAATCCAGCAAATATGTGACCCCAGCAGTGTCTACGACCAAGAACGCCATAGCTGGGGTGAATCATCCCCCTACCTTGCTGCAAAATACATGGGATAAAGTACTCGCTGCTGTACATTATAAAGGTTTTGCATGTCAACGAGCAGTTCTGTGACCATATAGAGGAGCAAGGCTGAAGAGATTTGTAATATCCTTTTAAGGCATGCTCACATTAATTTTAGGCATGCCCACATTAATTTTATTCCTGATGATTCAAGGTCATGCCTTTACATTTTCCCCAAACGCTTATTTTATTGGCCTGCGGATCTTTCATGTGAAAGAGTATGGGAAGGAGTATGGCTGCAAATATGTCGAAAAAAGCAGAATCTGTAGTATGAAATTAAGTACACCAACATGCAACTAGTACTTTGGTGCAAAAACATAATGTATGCAGTTTGATGTTATAATTCGTAATATGATGTAGCGAACTATAGTGATGAAAAAATATAAATGCTACTCTGAATGGCTCCTTGCTACCAATGATGCTTCACTTTACGAAAGTAGGTCAGAAAACAAGCCAAGCTAGTTCTTGCGTCAGTTGCTTAAACATCAACTGTAATTCTGTTCTGTGACCTGCCTTGGACACTGTCTGCTGACTCTAGCTGTAGGCATCACAACTCATCCGTAATTAATTATATGATAAGCTTTTGCATTTTCTCATCACAGTGACTACTGACTGTAATTAAAAGATTACAGACAGATATTTATACAGGGATTACTGGTCCCGAAGTATTATAATGATATATTCTTCCAGGGTGTGCACATTACAGATGACCTGTTACCCCTATGTAACATTATTTTTTTCTCTCTGTAATATTAAAAGCAAATATCACCCCTTTGTAAATTTGTCCCAACTAAAATTCACATTTTCTATATATAGACAGATTTCCTTTTCATTATTATTTCCTTTTTATTTACATTATTTGTTCAACATTGTATCCGTTTTTTCAATGCAAACAATAATCAAACCGCTAAAAAAACTCTTGAGTATCCAAGGTCCAAGAAGAAAGGATTGAAAATATAGTTAAGTATAGCAATACCTGGTAGGGAAGAAAGGAAGGGGAAGACAAAGAAAAGGAAAGGTGGGGGGCAGGGGTAAACAGTAAGGTCAATGGAAAATAAGCATACACTGTTGTCACTAACAGATAAATGTACTCTCTTTTGTGGGTGAAGTGGTCCTGCCATGGGCTCCATATTTCAGGAACATTTTAGATCATCACACACCTTCATATTCTGCTCTTTCCGACTATTAGCATAATAATAGGAAACTGGCAAGTGAGAGACCAAGGAAGCAGCAATCACAAATTAATCCACTCCTCTAGATACATGAGAAGTGGTGTTCATAACTTAGTAAATGATGCAAACATGTCCTTCTTCCAATATTAATTATTTCAAATTAATGATCTACACTGCCTCAAAAAATGGTGAGTGAGCCAGAATTAAAATTCTAGCAATCAGTAATCTGGTGGGTGCAATAAGACATGGGGAAATAAATAATTGGCAAAAGATGTGCAGGGGAACCCAAAATTAATCATAAAGAATGAAGGGTTAATATCAGTGGAACATAGATATAAGACATTAGAAATACAATCTTAATTGCTAAGCCTTTTTCAAAACCTGCAATAAATATGCCTTACTCTGATGACACCTACCACATATTGAGAAAGGCCCAAGATACCCAGATGTAGTTTTGCTAGAGTTCTACCCAGCCTACAAGAGTAATGAAATGTTGGATCCAACTTTTATTTACTGTGAAAACAAGGTAGGCATTTATCAATTGATTGATTAAAGCCACAAACTCTATAACTCTCCTCCATCTATACGCCACTGTGACAATGAGAATAAATGATGAATATTATCGGCTAATCTAATTTTATCAAACATCTCAATAACCTTGACTTTACATTCCAAGACAATTCGTAGCAAAGAGAGATGCAGGAGTTCACTAGCAGATGTAAAAGCAGTTTTAAAAATAACAAGAATATAATGCTGGCTTTAATTAAATGTGCTGAATTAATGCCAAATTGTGATGAAAATAATGTACTTAGAATGCATAAAACTGTAAGCTGTCCTATTTACCCATGCTAGGCCTCAAAATGATTAAAGTAGTGTTGTGTAGTTCCTACTAATCCGTAGGATCTGCACATTGTTTGGACAACATAAACTAGGGGTTTGGTGCCAAGACTGATTCCGGACCCCCGCAGGATATGTTGGCCTATAGACCAGAAAGCTCACAGTGCCACGGTAAGCCCCCCTACCCTATCAGAGAGCGAATGGTTTTTGGCAACCACTGAACTTGACAACCCTGTCTCCTCAGGGATTGTGGAAACAGTACAGAACCTTTCGCTCAGTCACCTGTGCTCACTTATTCTCAGAGAAATATGCAAGCATATAAAACAAGGCAGTAATCGAGCGTACTCCTACGATGCGAACCCTACTCTAAGTATACCTAGAGTGTGTGTAGGTGTAGAGCCAAGAATCCCCCAAGGGATGATCCAACCCTATTACCTGATGGGATAGAATGAAGGACCTCGTCTTGGTCACGAACTGGACACCCCTCACGAGATTTCAGACCACTGCGTGGTGATTTCTCAGCATGCAAGGACCCTCGTTGTCAGCAGAAGTGCCTCCTCTGCCAATCTATCGGGATACTCATCTTTTGTAATAGAAAGCAGCCTTGTGATACGCGTATAGATTAGTGATGTTATGGATATGTAGATAGCCCTGTCGTCCCGTGGATGAAGATAGAGATGACATTTGTACATAGTGTGATAATGTTGTGTGAAGGTAGTTGTGTAAACAAGTTTAGTTTCAGGAAACAAATCCAACATTGTCATGAAAATATGCGCTAAAGGTCACAGCTAAAATGTTTAGAGTGAGGACAATGTAAGAAATAAGCCGCTTCGCTACATGGGTCTAACTCGGGAATATAACAGTAGCTCTGCTTGAAAACTGTTTGAAGTCAAGCTTGAAAAGAAAATGCTAAATACACATAAAAAGTTTGATTCTTGGCCTCTCCATGATCATTATTTGTAATAGTGAATACGTTGCTTATGCTATAGCGAATGCGATTAATGCTTATATAGTTTCAAGTATTTACGCGGATTGTTTCTACTTATACAAATATCACTGTTTTAGACATGATTCATTTTTGTTGTTTAATTGGGTAGTGAACAGTCCATTTATTGAAATGCAGGGTTTAAAATGGGAACTTGACTCTCTAACCTACTTGTTTTTCCCTTCAATGGGGATATTGCAAAGTGATTTCTTTTTCATTAATATATATGTTTCGACTTTCACATGGACTATTGTCTAAAATTTAGATATTAGAAGGTTAAAAATGTAAAGTATGTGTGGGACAGTAAGCCTGAGTGAGGCAAACCCTAGGTGAGTCTGTAGTTTTTATAAAATAGTTGCGATCATTGCTGTTTGAGGACTATTGTATTTTTGTGAGAAGATGAGGAGTGATCCTGTTCCCAGGAGAGCATCGGACGCTGCTCGGCTGATGGGAGACGAGAAGAGCAACATGTTGCAAAGCGTTGCAAAATGTGTAGTCTATAATAGTGCGTGTTCCTAGAATAGGTTAACACTCTTTCTAAACCACTTACCACTTTCCACTTTTCCTTGATTCCCTGGCCCAGACTTTATGTGACATTGCTTTGAGACTATACTGAGTTTCTCGAACTACTCTTAAAGTGAAGTTCTTTGCTTCAATATTTTGATCTATTTAAGCTGATTTAAACGTGGACGCTTAATGCTTTTCTCTCACTCTCTCCGACTAGAACTCTTTATGGGTCCAAACTAACTCTATTTTCACCCGATTCTTAGAATAGCGATTCTTTCCTTTATGGAACATCCTTTTAATGCATTTATTATATGATTTGATTAACCAATATTGATTTTATATTTCTGTCATTTATTGACTATTGAGATTATTCTAAATTTAACTTGTGATTTGCAATAAACACGATGCACTAAAAAATGTGATTAATAAAACTCTTTAAATCTACACCAAACTCTCTTTATTGACTAAAACTAGACTAATGATTGTGATGATAGTTTATGTGATGAATTGCTTTCTTCTTCTTTAAAACAACAGCAAAGATCTGATTGACCAGAAGCAGACTAACAGAGCGGTAATTAGCCTTTTTGATGGTAAACTGTAATATTTAAAATTTGTGAACTGATTCCTTCTCCAACACAGACATTTAAAAATGCTGGCTTTCTAGATTTTCATCCTAAATCCTCAAAAGTCCGAATGCTATTAATGTCTAAAATATTCTTTATTGTCAAACTTTTTACCTCAACAATCTGTGATTTCATGTACCAGTCCTACCCAATGCCAAAAAGGACGCAACTAAATTCTGAAAGTCTACAAATATGTTTCTCTAGTCATGTGCAATTACATTTAATGACGAGTTAAATTTGCTTAACATTTGTGAAATATTATACTTGGGCAGGTGTAATGGTCAAAACCTTCATATTTAAAAGTCAAAGAAATTGATGATGACGTGCAGAGATAATACAATAGCTGTAAGATACTGTCACCCATAGTAGTCCAAAAAGATAGTCTAAAATCCAGTGTTTTCAGCTCCTCCCTCCCGCATCGATGTGACTATTTGTACTCTCTAATTGCCCCGATAAAGCAATTCACTGCTCAATTTAATCGCCTGGAAAATGTTATCTGAATATAACTTAGCTTTGCTTGCAATAGATAAAGGAAGCAAACGGCAATCATGCATGCTCAAAATCTAAGGGGAAGTGGGTGGGGGTGTCATTTTGTCTTGCTAAGAAAGGGTTCTAAGTTAAGGGCCCAAATATTGTGTGTGATAGACAGTTTTACTCCAAGATACTTTACAGTCAGCTGCATATGTAGTTTAGGCCCTCTTTAGTGTGTTAGGTGCTAGCATTATGGCTTTTATATGGACCAAGCTGGTACACTGAATAGTGATTGTACAAAATTATTTCACATGTATATTTCATGCATGTTTCAGCTTTATGCTGAAGACAGGTACTAAGAAATATTGCATATCTATATTTCGCTTGATGTCAAGATCAGAGAATTATGGCTTTATATCTTTGTAACTACTGCAGGGGTGGCTGCACGAAGAATGCAAAGCATGTATATAGTGTAAGAAGAAATATTCCATCTGGGCCCTCCTCTCAATAGAGAAGGGTCTCTAGAGGGCTTAGTTGAGAATAACACAACTGGTCAGTGTTTTATAACACACCTGCACACTGCCGACAGAGAAATCTACCATGTCTAGTTCAGTTAAGGCTACCCGCAAATAGTCAATCAATCAATCAATCATAAACTTTTTAGAACGCATTGCTACTTGAAGAGTGTCCCGGCGCGATGTGGTTCGCTGCAATCTCTTAGACACATAACTACTCAAAAGCTCTTTCAAAAAGCCAGGTCTTGAGGAGCGTTCAAAGGTCTGTTCTTCCATCACCTCCCGGAGGTACAGAGGGAAGGAGCTCCAGGCAGAGGGAGCGAGAACCGAAAAGAGGAACAACTCTATTTCTTTCTCTTGACTCTTGGAACAACAGCCAAATATGCATTGGAGGAGTGTAGAGATTGTCCCGGGATATACGGACTGATCGTGTTCCTCAGATAATATTGTCTTTTATGGTGAAAAGTTCTATGTGTTAACGTGAGTCCCTTAAAACAGACTCGCTCCTTAATGGGGAGCCAATGAAGCTTTTTCAGGTGCTGCTGGATGTGACTCCTGTTTGATACTTTCAATAGAAGCCGGGCTGAGGCATTCTGCACTAACTGCAGTCTTCTCAAATGGTAGAACATGTGCATAATCCAGATGGGACATGATCAGCACATGCATCACCATTTTCTGATGCGGCTTGGGTAAAAGATGTTAAAATGCCTTTAAAGACTTTAAAAGGCCATAGCAAATGCCACCACCCTATCAACCTGCGCCCCAAATGCAGTCAAGTTATCAAAGTTTTTCCCCAAATTCCTCACTATGGAGGAGTGGGCTGGAAGGGGTGTGAGCTGACAAGGCCAGCATTGACCATCCCACAGCGAGGAGGAGAAGCAAATAACATAATCTCAGTTTTTCTGGAATTGCACTGAAGCTTACTCAGGCGCATCCAGCGGAACACTGCTGAAAGGCAAGTCTTAAAATTATGCATTTGGCATGTTTTTATCCAACGTAAGGATAATTTGGGTGTCATCAGCATAGGACACGACCGTAAGACTTGATTAGCTACACAAGAGGGTCCCACCTGAACTTGTTAAAAGCCCTCTCTGCATCCGAGAAATAGACAGTTTGCTGTATGGGATCCATAAGAGAGTCATTAAATTAGTGTGGGTGGCAGTGGTCTTATTGGGCACAAGGCTTTGTCAGTAAAGGAGTTAATCAATCAACCAAATGTTTACAAAATAGTTTTTCATCGTTGTGTTTACAGTGGAACATGACAATTGGACAAGCTTTATTGAAAAGCTTTATTTTTTTCTCATAATAGAGATGTTTGCTTGCCCTAATGTAATGTAGCTTCTAAAACCTGCAGAAGCAGGTGAAGTGTGTGGCAGGGCTCCCTTAAGATAATAATGTATGTTACATGCAAAACAGGTCTGATTGCATGTAAAGATGACAGCATTTATTTTAAAGACGGTGGGTAGGTGTTGCTAATCACCCATGAGGTTTTCCAGACAGTAGGTTGCAGGGCTCAGTCAAACAGACAGGTCTTAAGTCTCTTCCTGAAATCCGCCAGTAAGGAGGCTGTCCAGAGGTGGAGGGGAAGGCTGTTCCAGGACTTGGTGGCCAGGTAGGAGTAGGAATGGCCTGCGCTGTGGCATTGGCGGATGTGCAGTGTCTGGGCGAGGGGCAAGGGAGTGGGAGTGGGAGTGAAGGTCTCTGGATGGTTGGTGTAAGTTCAGGCATTGGTTGATGTATGCTGGTCCTAGGTCATGAAGGGCTTTGTAGGCATGTGTCAGTCTCTTGAATTGGCATCTTTTGTGGACGGGGAGCTAGTGGAGGTTCCTGAGGTGTGGGTGATGTGGGTCCATTTGGGCATGCTGAGGATGAGTATGGCTACTGAATTCTGTATCATCTGTGATGTCCACAAGAGTTTGGTGGTGGTTCCTGCGTACAGTGCATTGCCGTAGTCCAGCTGGCTGGTGACTAGTGCTTGAGTGACGGTTTTCCTCGTGCCGATGGGGAATCATTAAAATACATCTGAGTATGTGGATATGTGGAAGCAGGCGGAGGAGACTGCATTGATCCGTCGCTTCATGGTGAGTTTGCTGTCCAGGATGATGCCGAGGTTGCAGGCGTGGTCTGTTGGTGGGGAGTGGGCACGAGTTTGGCTGGCCAGCACGTGTTGTTCTATGGAGAGATGTTGTTGACAAAGATCAGCACTTCGGGGTTGTTAGTGTTGAGTTTCAGACAGTTGGTCTTCATCCAGTCTGTGACGTTCTTCACGCAGTTGTTGAAGTTGGTCTTCATGGTGGTGGGGCCTGCTGAGAGCTAGAGGATGAGCTGGGTGTTGTCGGCGTAAGATATGATGTTGAGGTTGTGGGTTCTGATGATGTCAAGAAGAGGTGTCATGTAGGTGTTGAAGAGGGTGGGGCTGAGGGATGAACCTTGAGGGAAGTCGCAGATGGTGCTCCTGGGTTCATAGGTGAAGTGGGGTAGGTGGATTCTCTGAGTTCATCCCTTGAGGAACAATGTGATCCATATGAGGGCGTCTCATTGGATCCTGATGTGGTGCAGTCTCTTGATGAGTGTGTGGTGGCATATGGTGTTGAATGCTGCGGGGAGGTCGAGGAGGATCAGGGCCACCAATTCTCCTCTGTCGAGGAGGGTGCAGATGTTGTCAGTGGCAGCAATCAGGGCAGACTCTGTGCTGTGGTTGGCACGGAAGCTGGATTGGGAGGAGTCGAGCAGGTTGTTTTTCTCCAGGTGTTCGGTGAGCTGCTGGTTGACGGCCTTCTTGGCGACTTTTGCGTGGAAGGGAGCAGCGAGATGGATCGGTAGTTCCGGATTTTGCTGGGGTTGACGGAGGGTTTCTTGAGAAGAGGTCTGACTTCAGCGTGTTTCCATGCATCGGTGAAGGTGGCTGTGTTGATGGATGCATTAAGAATGGCGGTGAGTTGGCAGCTGATATCCTTGCCTCTGAGGTTCAAGAGGTGGTGGTGGCAGGGGTCCGTTGGTGCCCCCGAGTGGATAGGGTTCATGATGGCTGTGGTGTTTAGTGTGGTGAGCTGTTACCATGCGTTGAGTTGCTCATCTGGGGAGGCATTAGATAGAGTGAGGAGAGTGTGGCTCGAATTTCCTGTAGATGGTGGATATCTTGTTGTGGAAATGGTCCACTAGAGCGTCGCAGAGTTCCTTTGGAGGGGGATTGTGTTCTCAGTGGGCGTAGGGCAGGAGAACTCTCTGACAATGCTGAAGAGCTTGTTGGTGTGGTTAGTGCTTGCTTTGATGCAGTTTGTTAGGGCTTCTTTTTGCATCTTTGAGTTGCTGGTGGTATTTGTTGAGGGCTGACTTGAAGGTGGCTCGGTCTTTGGTGTCTCTGTTGGTGCACCATCTTCTCTCCAGTTGATTTCAGCAGCGTTTCATTGTCCTGAGTTCTGGTGTGTACCAGTTGGCTTGTTTGGAGGATCTGCAGGTTTTGGCTTGTTTGATGGCGGTGACTCAGTCGGCGGCATTGGTGATTCAGGTGGTGAAGTTCTGCACTGCTTGTTAAAGGTTGGGTGCGGGGTCGGGCTGGGTGGTGTTGAGGGCGTCCATCTATTGGGTCTGTGTCACTTTGTTCCAGCTGCGGAAGGGGATGTTGGGGTGGCGGTGCATGGTGATCCTGCAATGGTGAAGTGGACGATGGAGTGGTTGGTCAAGGTGACTCCTGGTGCAGGTGAGAACCTTTACATAAAACCTCGGGTTAAGGAATTGTTGAACAGAGGGTGCAATGTATACAACTACGCTGATGATTCCCAGCTAATTTTTCATCTAGGTCGTACTCATCTGGCACAGACATATCTTCAGGATACTATGAGATTTATTGCTCACTGGATGGAGCTAAACCAACTAAAACTAAACACTGATAAGACAAAAGTAGTCGTACTTACAATAATTTTCATGTTTGGGGTTCAAGCTATTGGCCTGATGATTTAGGCCCGCTTCTTTCTCTCTGAATGGCGGCTAACAGCCTTGGAGTTATGATAGATGAAAACCACTCAATGCAGACCCAAGTTAACACTGTGGTATCCAAATGTTAATTTCTGCTGAAAATATTGAAGAAAGTTGCTCCTTTTATGACCATTGAAGCAGGTATGGCCTCTGGTGACACACAGTATACGTGGTTTGTACATTACAAATAATGCTTAAGTATTAACGTGCATGCTTCACTATAGAGTGTGAAATGCCTCCCTGGTAATTATTAGGAACAGCAGATCACACCTCTTCATAAAGAGTGCATAATCATATACATATCTTTAAGTCAACATTGTTCTGTGCGCACCTCTCAGCAAGGGCTGGTGTCTTGCGTGTCACAGCCTCCTGTCATCCTGATATCACTGTGCAGACACCCTTCTGGCAGTGTGCGAACTACAGGTTCCTCTGGAACTGAGCAAGGCAGTATGTTTCCCTCCGGATGAAAATCCTTTCAAAACATGCAGTTGCATTCCTCTGCATGCAGATTAGTTTGTGTGCCTGTCTAAGACAGCCAATTATTAAAGGGCTTGTCTGTAATTTAGGTGACACGTCCACCTGCCATTCCCTTGAATATGTCCAGCGAAATACATCAACTTTGTCTACACTCCCGATATTGGGTGAAATAATTCCAAAGGCACAATACTCTTTTCAAAATATACTGAGGCATTCCTCTATACGCAGTTGCATTTTGGGTCTGGCTGGATAACTGCCAGACCCCGTTCGTGGGCCACAATGTAGAGGGGCTACTGGGCCCCAGATGTGGTGGTATTGGTTGTTTTCCACTGGTTTTCTGAGGCTTGTCCAACTATAGCCTTGCAAAGTAGGTGAACTACAAACCTTTCCACACTCTCAGGGTAGCGAGGGCGAGCAGTCACATACTTCTCGGAGGTCGTATAGGGCACAAGAGTTCAGACCTCAACAGCCAATCAACAGACTTAATAACGTATTGTCCAGCCTGGTGCTTGTCTTTATGTAAAAGACAGTACTTCAAATCAAACAGTAGAACTAAATACTACAAAATGCAATTTGATTGGCGAATACCGGGTGGTACTCCTGGTTTCGATCTTCTGTGGGTGCTACATCTTCCCTCAACAGTACTCTGTTCCATCCTAGTAACCCTGTCAATTAAAGTCCCGGGTATTCTGTGGCTAAGGCATGAAATAGAAGTTTATGCTGACCCCAAAGGTTCAGATGTGCAATCAGTTCACTCGCTCTAACCCTCGTTATGGATGCAGTCCTCCTACTCAGGACTGCGGTGTGCTTTGCACTCTTTCTTTTCTGACTGGAGTTTCATGCTCTAAACTTGTCTTCTTTTCCTTGTTGTTCCTTTCACCGGGAACAGTGTATCGTGTAACATCCAAGCCGGATTCGGGAAGGATTTAGCACAATCGCACATGAATGAGATTGTATTTAATCTTTATCAAATATGTTTAACTAAAGAAAGCACGCCTTTATATGACATTTATTAACTTGAAAACAGCATTTGTAGCAGAAACCACTATGAAAGGCCCTCCAGCACATGAAGATATGACAATGGATGACTGGGGCTCTGAGATCCCTCCATGCAAAGCAACTGTGCAAGCCGGGTACCGAAAAGCAGGTGAATGCACCAACAAGTTTCCAATCAGTACTTGGGTCCACCAAGGATGTGTAATAGCATCCCTCCTGTTCAACCTATTTATAAATGATGTGGGAACCTTAAACCTAGACAAGCTGAAAACAGGAGGTGGCAAAATAGCAATTCTTCTCTTAGCAGATGACGTTATGCTCTTGACACTAATAGAAATGACCATGATTCACCATTTGAATGGCTTTGAAAGGTATTGCCAGAGCAAAAAACATACTAAACATGTCACAAAGACCAAATTCTTGATCGTGAATCCAATAACCCATATTACAAGATCCCTTGCAATAATAGGAAAGCCACTCCAAAGGGTGTATGAGTTTGATTATCTAAGGATCCGATTTGACAGCAAACTACTATGATTCAAGCAGCAGAAACAAAAGCTACATGTATGTAATACATGAACACATGCCCAGTCTTACGATGCAACGGACAAAATATAACTGTAGCAAGCACAGAAGTAACTTATCACGATAGCACTGAGTAACACAAGAGCATATGAAGAAAATCCTCTTCACATCATTCTTAATGTAAAAAAAAAAAAAAAAAAACATTGAAAGTTGTTGAGGTTGAATGAGTGACACAATCGGCTACGTTGTTGAAGAGATTGAGAGAAGTGAAAATACATCCGAGGAATAAAGTGTGACATTTAAGTCTCCATTGTTGAGCCCAACTAGCCAGAAACATATTTGTTAATAATCCTCTGTCCAACGAATTGATTAGGGTTAAAGCCAAGTATGTACGTGTGACTTAAAAGACAGCCCAGTGTAAGGCGGTCACTCAAATCTCCACAGATAACAGTTACACAGACCCTAAAAGGGCTCATCTATCTTAAACCACTTCACAAGGCACGCATGAAGTTCAAGCTTTTAACCCAAAAGCATGTGTTACATGGTAATGATTGCCAGAAGCAGACTGAAACTCTTAACTGTCATTGATGACCCTGCAATCCAGCAAATATGTGACCCCAGCAGTGTCTACGACCAAGAACGCCATAGCTGGGGTGAATCATCCCCTACCTTGCTGCAAAATACATGGGATAAAGTACTCGCTGCTGTACATTATAAAGGTTTTGCATGTCAACGAGCAGTTCTGTGACCATATAGAGGAGCAAGGCTGAAGAGATTTGTAATATCCTTTTAAGGCATGCTCACATTAATTTTAGGCATGCCCACATTAATTTTATTCCTGATGATTCAAGGTCATGCCTTTACATTTTCCCCAAACGCTTATTTTATTGGCCTGCGGATCTTTCATGTGAAAGAGTATGGGAAGGAGTATGGCTGCAAATATGTCGAAAAAAGCAGAATCTGTAGTATGAAATTAAGTACACCAACATGCAACTAGTACTTTGTTGCAAAAACATAATGTATGCAGTTTGATGTTATAATTCGTAATATGATGTAGCGAACTATAGTGATGAAAAAATATAAATGCTACTCTGAATGGCTCCTTGCTACCAATGATGCTTCACTTTACGAAAGTAGGTCAGAAAACAAGCCAAGCTAGTTCTTGCGTCAGTTGCTTAAACATCAACTGTAATTCTGTTCTGTGACCTGCCTTGGACACTGTCTGCTGACTCTAGCTGTAGGCATCACAACTCATCCGTAATTAATTATATGATAAGCTTTTGCATTTTCTCATCACAGTGACTACTGACTGTAATTAAAAGATTACAGACAGATATTTATACAGGGATTACTGGTCCCGAAGTATTATAATGATATATTCTTCCAGGGTGTGCACATTACAGATGACCTGTTACCCCTATGTAACATTATTTTTTCTCTCTGTAATATTAAAAGCAAATATCACCCCTTTGTAAATTTGTCCCAACTAAAATTCACATTTTCTATATATAGACAGATTTCCTTTTCATTATTATTTCCTTTTTATTTACATTATTTGTTCAACATTGTATCCGTTTTTCAATGCAAACAATAATCAAACCGCTAAAAAAACTCTTGAGTATCCAAGGTCCAAGAAGAAAGGATTGAAAATATAGTTAAGTATAGCAATACCTGGTAGGGAAGAAAGGAAGGGGAAGACAAAGAAAAGGAAAGGTGGGGGGCAGGGGTAAACAGTAAGGTCAATGGAAAATAAGCATACACTGTTGTCACTAACAGATAAATGTACTCTCTTTTGTGGGTGAAGTGGTCCTGCCATGGGCTCCATATTTCAGGAACATTTTAGATCATCACACACCTTCATATTCTGCTCTTTCCGACTATTAGCATAATAATAGGAAACTGGCAAGTGAGAGACCAAGGAAGCAGCAATCACAAATTAATCCACTCCTCTAGATACATGAGAAGTGGTGTTCATAACTTAGTAAATGATGCAAACATGTCCTTCTTCCAATATTAATTATTTCAAATTAATGATCTACACTGCCTCAAAAAATGGTGAGTGAGCCAGAATTAAAATTCTAGCAATCAGTAATCTGGTGGGTGCAATAAGACATGGGGAAATAAATAATTGGCAAAAGATGTGCAGGGGAACCCAAAATTAATCATAAAGAATGAAGGGTTAATATCAGTGGAACATAGATATAAGACATTAGAAATACAATCTTAATTGCTAAGCCTTTTTCAAAACCTGCAATAAATATGCCTTACTCTGATGACACCTACCACATATTGAGAAAGGCCCAAGATACCCAGATGTAGTTTTGCTAGAGTTCTACCCAGCCTACAAGAGTAATGAAATGTTGGATCCAACTTTTATTTACTGTGAAAACAAGGTAGGCATTTATCAATTGATTGATTAAAGCCACAAACTCTATAACTCTCCTCCATCTATACGCCACTGTGACAATGAGAATAAATGATGAATATTATCGGCTAATCTAATTTTATCAAACATCTCAATAACCTTGACTTTACATTCCAAGACAATTCGTAGCAAAAGAGAGATGCAGGAGTTCACTAGCAGATGTAAAAGCAGTTTTAAAAATAACAAGAATATAATGCTGGCTTTAATTAAATGTGCTGAATTAATGCCAAATTGTGATGAAAATAATGTACTTAGAATGCATAAAACTGTAAGCTGTCCTATTTACCCATGCTAGGCCTCAAAATGATTAAAGTAGTGTTGTGTAGTTCCTACTAATCCGTAGGATCTGCACATTGTTTGGACAACATAAACTAGGGGTTTGGTGCCAAGACTGATTCCGGACCCCCGCAGGATATGTTGGCCTATAGACCAGAAAGCTCACAGTGCCACGGTAAGCCCCCTACCCTATCAGAGAGCGAATGGTTTTGGCAACCACTGAACTTGACAACCCTGTCTCCTCAGGGATTGTGGAAACAGTACAGAACCTTTCGCTCAGTCACCTGTGCTCACTTATTCTCAGCGAAATATGCAAGCATATAAAACAAGGCAGTAATCGAGCGTACTCCTACGATGCGAACCCTACTCTAAGTATACCTAGAGTGTGTGTAGGTGTAGAGCCAAGAATCCCCCAAGGGATGATCCAACCCTATTACCTGATGGGATAGAATGAAGGACCTCGTCTTGGTCACGAACTGGACACCCCTCACGAGATTTCAGACCACTGCGTGGTGATTTCTCAGCATGCAAGGACCCTCGTTGTCAGCAGAAGTGCCTCCTCTGCCAATCTATCGGGATACTCATCTTTTGTAATAGAAAGCAGCCTTGTGATACGCGTATAGATTAGTGATGTTATGGATATGTAGATAGCCCTGTCGTCCCGTGGATGAAGATAGAGATGACATTTGTACATAGTGTGATAATGTTGTGTGAAGGTAGTTGTGTAAACAAGTTTAGTTTCAGGAAACAAATCCAACATTGTCATGAAAATATGCGCTAAAGGTCACAGCTAAAATGTTTAGAGTGAGGACAATGTAAGAAATAAGCCGCTTCGCTACATGGGTCTAACTCGGGAATATAACAGTAGCTCTGCTTGAAAACTGTTTGAAGTCAAGCTTGAAAAGAAAATGCTAAATACACATAAAAAGTTTGATTCTTGGCCTCTCCATGATCATTATTTGTAATAGTGAATACGTTGCTTATGCTATAGCGAATGCGATTAATGCTTATATAGTTTCAAGTATTTACGCGGATTGTTTCTACTTATACAAATATCACTGTTTTAGACATGATTCATTTTTGTTGTTTAATTGGGTAGTGAACAGTCCATTTATTGAAATGCAGGGTTTAAAATGGGAACTTGACTCTCTAACCTACTTGTTTTTCCCTTCAATGGGGATATTGCAAAGTGATTTCTTTTTCATTAATATATATGTTTCGACTTTCACATGGACTATTGTCTAAAATTTAGATATTAGAAGGTTAAAAATGTAAAGTATGTGTGGGACAGTAAGCCTGAGTGAGGCAAACCCTAGGTGAGTCTGTAGTTTTTATAAAATAGTTGCGATCATTGCTGTTTGAGGACTATTGTATTTTTGTGAGAAGATGAGGAGTGATCCTGTTCCCAGGAGAGCATCGGACGCTGCTCGGCTGATGGGAGACGAGAAGAGCAACATGTTGCAAAGCGTTGCAAAATGTGTAGTCTATAATAGTGCGTGTTCCTAGAATAGGTTAACACTCTTTCTAAACCACTTACCACTTTCCACTTTTCCTTGATTCCCTGGCCCAGACTTTATGTGACATTGCTTTGAGACTATACTGAGTTTCTCGAACTACTCTTAAAGTGAAGTTCTTTGCTTCAATATTTTGATCTATTTAAGCTGATTTAAACGTGGACGCTTAATGCTTTTCTCTCACTCTCTCCGACTAGAACTCTTTATGGGTCCAAACTAACTCTATTCTCACCCGATTCTTAGAATAGCGATTCTTTCCTTTATGGAACATCCTTTTAATGCATTTATTATATGATTTGATTAACCAATATTGATTTTATATTTCTGTCATTTATTGACTATTGAGATTATTCTAAATTTAACTTGTGATTTGCAATAAACACGATGCACTAAAAAATGTGATTAATAAAACTCTTTAAATCTACACCAAACTCTCTTTATTGACTAAAACTAGACTAATGATTGTGATGATAGTTTATGTGATGAATTGCTTTCTTCTTCTTTAAAACAACAGCAAAGATCTGATTGACCAGAAGCAGACTAACAGAGCGGTAATTAGCCTTTTGATGGTAAACTGTAATATTTAAAATTTGTGAACTGATTCCTTCTCCAACACAGACATTTAAAAAATGCTGGCTTTCTAGATTTTCATCCTAAATCCTCAAAAGTCCGAATGCTATAAATGTCTAAAATATTCTTTATTGTCAAACTTTTTACCTCAACAATCTGTGATTTCATGTACCAGTCCTACCCAATGCCAAAAAGGACGCAACTAAATTCTGAAAGTCTACAAATATGTTTCTCTAGTCATGTGCAATTACATTTAATGACGAGTTAAATTTGCTTAACATTTGTGAAATATTATACTTGGGCAGGTGTAATGGTCAAAACCTTCATATTTAAAAGTCAAAGAAATTGATGATGACGTGCAGAGATAATACAATAGCTGTAAGATACTGTCACCCATAGTAGTCCAAAAAGATAGTCTAAAATCCAGTGTTTTCAGCTCCTCCCTCCCGCATCGATGTGACTATTTGTACTCTCTAATTGCCCCGATAAAGCAATTCACTGCTCAATTTAATCGCCTGGAAAATGTTATCTGAATATAACTTAGCTTTGCTTGCAATAGATAAAGGAAGCAAACGGCAATCATGCATGCTCAAAATCTAAGGGGAAGTGGGTGGGGGTGTCATTTTGTCTTGCTAAGAAAGGGTTCTAAGTTAAGGGCCCAAATATTGTGTGTGATAGACAGTTTTACTCCAAGATACTTTACAGTCAGCTGCATATGTAGTTTAGGCCCTCTTTAGTGTGTTAGGTGCTAGCATTATGGCTTTTATATGGACCAAGCTGGTACACTGAATAGTGATTGTACAAAATTATTTCACATGTATATTTCATGCATGTTTCAGCTTTATGCTGAAGACAGGTACTAAGAAATATTGCATATCTATATTTCGCTTGATGTCAAGATCAGAGAATTATGGCTTTATATCTTTGTAACTACTGCAGGGGTGGCTGCACGAAGAATGCAAAGCATGTATATAGTGTAAGAAGAAATATTCCATCTGGGCCCTCCTCTCAATAGAGAAGGGTCTCTAGAGGGCTTAGTTGAGAATAACACAACTGGTCAGTGTTTTATAACACACCTGCACACTGCCGACAGAGAAATCTACCATGTCTAGTTCAGTTAAGGCTACCCGCAAATAGTCAATCAATCAATCAATCATAAACTTTTTAGAACGCATTGCTACTTGAAGAGTGTCCCGGCGCGATGTGGTTCGCTGCAATCTCTTAGACACATAACTACTCAAAAGCTCTTTCAAAAAGCCAGGTCTTGAGGAGCGTTCAAAGGTCTGTTCTTCCATCACCTCCCGGAGGTACAGAGGGAAGGAGCTCCAGGCAGAGGGAGCGAGAACCGAAAAAGAGGAACAACTCTATTTCTTTCTCTTGACTCTTGGAACAACAGCCAAATATGCATTGGAGGAGTGTAGAGATTGTCCCGGGATATACGGACTGATCGTGTTCCTCAGATAATATTGTCTTTTATGGTGAAAAGTTCTATGTGTTAACGTGAGTCCCTTAAAACAGACTCGCTCCTTAATGGGGAGCCAATGAAGCTTTTTCAGGTGCTGCTGGATGTGACTCCTGTTTGATACTTTCAATAGAAGCCGGGCTGAGGCATTCTGCACTAACTGCAGTCTTCTCAAATGGTAGAACATGTGCATAATCCAGATGGGACATGATCAGCACATGCATCACCATTTTCTGATGCTGCTTGGGTAAAAGATGTTAAAATGCCTTTAAAGACTTTAAAAGGCCATAGCAAATGCCACCACCCTATCAACCTGCGCCCCAAATGCAGTCAAGTTATCAAAGTTTTTCCCCAAATTCCTCACTATGGAGGAGTGGGCTGGAAGGGGTGTGAGCTGACAAGGCCAGCATTGACCATCCCACAGCGAGGAGGAGAAGCAAATAACATAATCTCAGTTTTTCTGGAATTGCACTGAAGCTTACTCAGGCGCATCCAGCGGAACACTGCTGAAAGGCAAGTCTTAAAATTATGCATTTGGCATGTTTTTATCCAACGTAAGGATAATTTGGGTGTCATCAGCATAGGACACGACCGTAAGACTTGATTAGCTACACAAGAGGGTCCCACCTGAACTTGTTAAAAGCCCTCTCTGCATCCGAGAAATAGACAGTTTGCTGTATGGGATCCATAAGAGAGTCATTAAATTAGTGTGGGTGGCAGTGGTCTTATTGGGCACAAGGCTTTGTCAGTAAAGGAGTTAATCAATCAACCAAATGTTTACAAAATAGTTTTTCATCGTTGTGTTTACAGTGGAACATGACAATTGGACAAGCTTTATTGAAAAGCTTTATTTTTTCTCATAATAGAGATGTTTGCTTGCCCTAATGTAATGTAGCTTCTAAAACCTGCAGAAGCAGGTGAAGTGTGTGGCAGGGCTCCCTTAAGATAATAATGTATGTTACATGCAAAACAGGTCTGATTGCATGTAAAGATGACAGCATTTATTTTAAAGACGGTGGGTAGGTGTTGCTAATCACCCATGAGGTTTTCCAGACAGTAGGTTGCAGGGCTCAGTCAAACAGACAGGTCTTAAGTCTCTTCCTGAAATCCGCCAGTAAGGAGGCTGTCCAGAGGTGGAGGGGAAGGCTGTTCCAGGACTTGGTGGCCAGGTAGGAGTAGGAATGGCCTGCGCTGTGGCATTGGCGGATGTGCAGTGTCTGGGCGAGGGGCAAGGGAGTGGGAGTGGGAGTGAAGGTCTCTGGATGGTTGGTGTAAGTTCAGGCATTGGTTGATGTATGCTGGTCCTAGGTCATGAAGGGCTTTGTAGGCATGTGTCAGTCTCTTGAATTGGCATCTTTTGTGGACGGGGAGCTAGTGGAGGTTCCTGAGGTGTGGGTGATGTGGGTCCATTTGGGCATGCTGAGGATGAGTATGGCTACTGAATTCTGTATCATCTGTGATGTCCACAAGAGTTTGGTGGTGGTTCCTGCGTACAGTGCATTGCCGTAGTCCAGCTGGCTGGTGACTAGTGCTTGAGTGACGGTTTTCCTCGTGCCGATGGGGAATCATTAAAATACATCTGAGTATGTGGATATGTGGAAGCAGGCGGAGGAGACTGCATTGATCCGTCGCTTCATGGTGAGTTTGCTGTCCAGGATGATGCCGAGGTTGCAGGCGTGGTCTGTTGGTGGGGAGTGGGCACGAGTTTGGCTGGCCAGCACGTGTTGTTCTATGGAGAGATGTTGTTGACAAAGATCAGCACTTCGGGGTTGTTAGTGTTGAGTTTCAGACAGTTGGTCTTCATCCAGTCTGTGACGTTCTTCACGCAGTTGTTGAAGTTGGTCTTCATGGTGGTGGGGCCTGCTGAGAGCTAGAGGATGAGCTGGGTGTTGTCGGCGTAAGATATGATGTTGAGGTTGTGGGTTCTGATGATGTCAAGAAGAGGTGTCATGTAGGTGTTGAAGAGGGTGGGGCTGAGGGATGAACCTTGAGGGAAGTCGCAGATGGTGCTCCTGGGTTCATAGGTGAAGTGGGGTAGGTGGATTCTCTGAGTTCATCCCTTGAGGAACAATGTGATCCATATGAGGGCGTCTCATTGGATCCTGATGTGGTGCAGTCTCTTGATGAGTGTGTGGTGGCATATGGTGTTGAATGCTGCGGGGAGGTCGAGGAGGATCAGGGCCACCAATTCTCCTCTGTCGAGGAGGGTGCAGATGTTGTCAGTGGCAGCAATCAGGGCAGACTCTGTGCTGTGGTTGGCACGGAAGCTGGATTGGGAGGAGTCGAGCAGGTTGTTTTTCTCCAGGTGTTCGGTGAGCTGCTGGTTGACGGCCTTCTTGGCGACTTTTGCGTGGAAGGGGAGCAGCGAGATGGATCGGTAGTTCCGGATTTTGCTGGGGTTGACGGAGGGTTTCTTGAGAAGAGGTCTGACTTCAGCGTGTTTCCATGCATCGGTGAAGGTGGCTGTGTTGATGGATGCATTAAGAATGGCGGTGAGTTGGCAGCTGATATCCTTGCCTCTGAGGTTCAAGAGGTGGTGGTGGCAGGGGTCCGTTGGTGCCCCCAGTGGATAGGGTTCATGATGGCTGTGGTGTTTAGTGTGGTGAGCTGTTACCATGCGTTGAGTTGCTCATCTGGGGAGGCATTAGATAGAGTGAGGAGAGTGTGGCTCGAATTTCCTGTAGATGGTGGATATCTTGTTGTGGAAATGGTCCACTAGAGCGTCGCAGAGTTCCTTTGGAGGGGATTGTGTTCTCAGTGGGCGTAGGGCAGGAGAACTCTCTGACAATGCTGAAGAGCTTGTTGGTGTGGTTAGTGCTTGCTTTGATGCAGTTTGTTAGGGCTTCTTTTTTGCATCTTTGAGTTGCTGGTGGTATTTGTTGAGGGCTGACTTGAAGGTGGCTCGGTCTTTGGTGTCTCTGTTGGTGCACCATCTTCTCTCCAGTTGATTTCAGCAGCGTTTCATTGTCCTGAGTTCTGGTGTGTACCAGTTGGCTTGTTTGGAGGATCTGCAGGTTTTGGCTTGTTTGATGGCGGTGACTCAGTCGGCGGCATTGGTGATTCAGGTGGTGAAGTTCTGCACTGCTTGTTAAAGGTTGGGTGCGGGGTCGGGCTGGGTGGTGTTGAGGGCGTCCATCTATTGGGTCTGTGTCACTTTGTTCCAGCTGCGGAAGGGGATGTTGGGGTGGCGGTGCATGGTGATCCTGCAATGGTGAAGTGGACGATGGAGTGGTTGGTCAAGGTGACTCCTGGTGCAGGTGAGAACCTTTACATAAAACCTCGGGTTAAGGAATTGTTGAACAGAGGGTGCAATGTATACAACTACGCTGATGATTCCCAGCTAATTTTTCATCTAGGTCGTACTCATCTGGCACAGACATATCTTCAGGATACTATGAGATTTATTGCTCACTGGATGGAGCTAAACCAACTAAAACTAAACACTGATAAGACAAAAGTAGTCGTACTTACAATAATTTTCATGTTTGGGGTTCAAGCTATTGGCCTGATGATTTAGGCCCGCTTCTTTCTCTCTGAATGGCGGCTAACAGCCTTGGAGTTATGATAGATGAAAACCACTCAATGCAGACCCAAGTTAACACTGTGGTATCCAAATGTTAATTTCTGCTGAAAATATTGAAGAAAGTTGCTCCTTTTATGACCATTGAAGCAGGTATGGCCTCTGGTGACACACAGTATACGTGGTTTTGTACATTACAAATAATGCTTAAGTATTAACGTGCATGCTTCACTATAGAGTGTGAAATGCCTCCCTGGTAATTATTAGGAACAGCAGATCACACCTCTTCATAAAGAGTGCATAATCATATACATATCTTTAAGTCAACATTGTTCTGTGCGCACCTCTCAGCAAGGGCTGGTGTCTTGCGTGTCACAGCCTCCTGTCATCCTGATATCACTGTGCAGACACCCTTCTGGCAGTGTGCGAACTACAGGTTCCTCTGGAACTGAGCAAGGCAGTATGTTTCCCTCCGGATGAAAATCCTTTCAAAACATGCAGTTGCATTCCTCTGCATGCAGATTAGTTTGTGTGCCTGTCTAAGACAGCCAATTATTAAAGGGCTTGTCTGTAATTTAGGTGACACGTCCACCTGCCATTCCCTTGAATATGTCCAGCGAAATACATCAACTTTGTCTACACTCCCGATATTGGGTGAAATAATTCCAAAGGCACAATACTCTTTTCAAAATATACTGAGGCATTCCTCTATACGCAGTTGCATTTTGGGTCTGGCTGGATAACTGCCAGACCCCGTTCGTGGGCCACAATGTAGAGGGGCTACTGGGCCCCAGATGTGGTGGTATTGGTTGTTTTCCACTGGTTTTCTGAGGCTTGTCCAACTATAGCCTTGCAAAGTAGGTGAACTACAAACCTTTCCACACTCTCAGGGTAGCGAGGGCGAGCAGTCACATACTTCTCGGAGGTCGTATAGGGCACAAGAGTTCAGACCTCAACAGCCAATCAACAGACTTAATAACGTATTGTCCAGCCTGGTGCTTGTCTTTATGTAAAAGACAGTACTTCAAATCAAACAGTAGAACTAAATACTACAAAATGCAATTTGATTGGCGAATACCGGGTGGTACTCCTGGTTTCGATCTTCTGTGGGTGCTACATCTTCCCTCAACAGTACTCTGTTCCATCCTAGTAACCCTGTCAATTAAAGTCCCGGGTATTCTGTGGCTAAGGCATGAAATAGAAGTTTATGCTGACCCCAAAGGTTCAGATGTGCAATCAGTTCACTCGCTCTAACCCTCGTTATGGATGCAGTCCTCCTACTCAGGACTGCGGTGTGCTTTGCACTCTTTCTTTTCTGACTGGAGTTTCATGCTCTAAACTTGTCTTCTTTTCCTTGTTGTTCCTTTCACCGGGAACAGTGTATCGTGTAACATCCAAGCCGGATTCGGGAAGGATTTAGCACAATCGCACATGAATGAGATTGTATTTAATCTTTATCAAATATGTTTAACTAAAGAAAGCACGCCTTTATATGACATTTATTAACTTGAAAACAGCATTTGTAGCAGAAACCACTATGAAAGGCCCTCCAGCACATGAAGATATGACAATGGATGACTGGGGCTCTGAGATCCCTCCATGCAAAGCAACTGTGCAAGCCGGGTACCGAAAAGCAGGTGAATGCACCAACAAGTTTCCAATCAGTACTTGGGTCCACCAAGGATGTGTAATAGCATCCCTCCTGTTCAACCTATTTATAAATGATGTGGGAACCTTAAACCTAGACAAGCTGAAAACAGGAGGTGGCAAAATAGCAATTCTTCTCTTAGCAGATGACGTTATGCTCTTGACACTAATAGAAATGACCATGATTCACCATTTGAATGGCTTTGAAAGGTATTGCCAGAGCAAAAAAACATACTAAACATGTCACAAAGACCAAATTCTTGATCGTGAATCCAATAACCCATATTACAAGATCCCTTGCAATAATAGGAAAGCCACTCCAAAGGGTGTATGAGTTTGATTATCTAAGGATCCGATTTGACAGCAAACTACTATGATTCAAGCAGCAGAAACAAAAGCTACATGTATGTAATACATGAACACATGCCAGTCTTACGATGCAACGGACAAAATATAACTGTAGCAAGCACAGAAGTAACTTATCACGATAGCACTGAGTAACACAAGAGCATATGAAGAAAATCCTCTTCACATCATTCTTAATGTAAAAAAAAAAAAAAAAACATTGAAAGTTGTTGAGGTTGAATGAGTGACACAATCGGCTACGTTGTTGAAGAGATTGAGAGAAGTGAAAATACATCCGAGGAATAAAGTGTGACATTTAAGTCTCCATTGTTGAGCCCAACTAGCCAGAAACATATTTGTTAATAATCCTCTGTCCAACGAATTGATTAGGGTTAAAGCCAAGTATGTACGTGTGACTTAAAAGACAGCCCAGTGTAAGGCGGTCACTCAAATCTCCACAGATAACAGTTACACAGACCCTAAAAGGGCTCATCTATCTTAAACCACTTCACAAGGCACGCATGAAGTTCAAGCTTTTAACCCAAAAGCATGTGTTACATGGTAATGATTGCCAGAAGCAGACTGAAACTCTTAACTGTCATTGATGACCCTGCAATCCAGCAAATATGTGACCCCAGCAGTGTCTACGACCAAGAACGCCATAGCTGGGGTGAATCATCCCCTACCTTGCTGCAAAATACATGGGATAAAGTACTCGCTGCTGTACATTATAAAGGTTTTGCATGTCAACGAGCAGTTCTGTGACCATATAGAGGAGCAAGGCTGAAGAGATTTGTAATATCCTTTTAAGGCATGCTCACATTAATTTTAGGCATGCCCACATTAATTTTATTCCTGATGATTCAAGGTCATGCCTTTACATTTTCCCCAAACGCTTATTTTATTGGCCTGCGGATCTTTCATGTGAAAGAGTATGGGAAGGAGTATGGCTGCAAATATGTCGAAAAAAGCAGAATCTGTAGTATGAAATTAAGTACACCAACATGCAACTAGTACTTTGTTGCAAAAACATAATGTATGCAGTTTGATGTTATAATTCGTAATATGATGTAGCGAACTATAGTGATGAAAAAATATAAATGCTACTCTGAATGGCTCCTTGCTACCAATGATGCTTCACTTTACGAAAGTAGGTCAGAAAACAAGCCAAGCTAGTTCTTGCGTCAGTTGCTTAAACATCAACTGTAATTCTGTTCTGTGACCTGCCTTGGACACTGTCTGCTGACTCTAGCTGTAGGCATCACAACTCATCCGTAATTAATTATATGATAAGCTTTTGCATTTTCTCATCACAGTGACTACTGACTGTAATTAAAAGATTACAGACAGATATTTATACAGGGATTACTGGTCCCGAAGTATTATAATGATATATTCTTCCAGGGTGTGCACATTACAGATGACCTGTTACCCCTATGTAACATTATTTTTTCTCTCTGTAATATTAAAAGCAAATATCACCCCTTTGTAAATTTGTCCCAACTAAAATTCACATTTTCTATATATAGACAGATTTCCTTTTCATTATTATTTCCTTTTTATTTACATTATTTGTTCAACATTGTATCCGTTTTTCAATGCAAACAATAATCAAACCGCTAAAAAAACTCTTGAGTATCCAAGGTCCAAGAAGAAAGGATTGAAAATATAGTTAAGTATAGCAATACCTGGTAGGGAAGAAAGGAAGGGGAAGACAAAGAAAAGGAAAGGTGGGGGGCAGGGGTAAACAGTAAGGTCAATGGAAAATAAGCATACACTGTTGTCACTAACAGATAAATGTACTCTCTTTTGTGGGTGAAGTGGTCCTGCCATGGGCTCCATATTTCAGGAACATTTTAGATCATCACACACCTTCATATTCTGCTCTTTCCGACTATTAGCATAATAATAGGAAACTGGCAAGTGAGAGACCAAGGAAGCAGCAATCACAAATTAATCCACTCCTCTAGATACATGAGAAGTGGTGTTCATAACTTAGTAAATGATGCAAACATGTCCTTCTTCCAATATTAATTATTTCAAATTAATGATCTACACTGCCTCAAAAAATGGTGAGTGAGCCAGAATTAAAATTCTAGCAATCAGTAATCTGGTGGGTGCAATAAGACATGGGGAAATAAATAATTGGCAAAAGATGTGCAGGGGAACCCAAAATTAATCATAAAGAATGAAGGGTTAATATCAGTGGAACATAGATATAAGACATTAGAAATACAATCTTAATTGCTAAGCCTTTTTCAAAACCTGCAATAAATATGCCTTACTCTGATGACACCTACCACATATTGAGAAAGGCCCAAGATACCCAGATGTAGTTTTGCTAGAGTTCTACCCAGCCTACAAGAGTAATGAAATGTTGGATCCAACTTTTATTTACTGTGAAAACAAGGTAGGCATTTATCAATTGATTGATTAAAGCCACAAACTCTATAACTCTCCTCCATCTATACGCCACTGTGACAATGAGAATAAATGATGAATATTATCGGCTAATCTAATTTTATCAAACATCTCAATAACCTTGACTTTACATTCCAAGACAATTCGTAGCAAAAGAGAGATGCAGGAGTTCACTAGCAGATGTAAAAGCAGTTTTAAAAATAACAAGAATATAATGCTGGCTTTAATTAAATGTGCTGAATTAATGCCAAATTGTGATGAAAATAATGTACTTAGAATGCATAAAACTGTAAGCTGTCCTATTTACCCATGCTAGGCCTCAAAATGATTAAAGTAGTGTTGTGTAGTTCCTACTAATCCGTAGGATCTGCACATTGTTTGGACAACATAAACTAGGGGTTTGGTGCCAAGACTGATTCCGGACCCCCGCAGGATATGTTGGCCTATAGACCAGAAAGCTCACAGTGCCACGGTAAGCCCCCCTACCCTATCAGAGAGCGAATGGTTTTTGGCAACCACTGAACTTGACAACCCTGTCTCCTCAGGGATTGTGGAAACAGTACAGAACCTTTCGCTCAGTCACCTGTGCTCACTTATTCTCAGAGAAATATGCAAGCATATAAAACAAGGCAGTAATCGAGCGTACTCCTACGATGCGAACCCTACTCTAAGTATACCTAGAGTGTGTGTAGGTGTAGAGCCAAGAATCCCCCAAGGGATGATCCAACCCTATTACCTGATGGGATAGAATGAAGGACCTCGTCTTGGTCACGAACTGGACACCCCTCACGAGATTTCAGACCACTGCGTGGTGATTTCTCAGCATGCAAGGACCCTCGTTGTCAGCAGAAGTGCCTCCTCTGCCAATCTATCGGGATACTCATCTTTTGTAATAGAAAGCAGCCTTGTGATACGCGTATAGATTAGTGATGTTATGGATATGTAGATAGCCCTGTCGTCCCGTGGATGAAGATAGAGATGACATTTGTACATAGTGTGATAATGTTGTGTGAAGGTAGTTGTGTAAACAAGTTTAGTTTCAGGAAACAAATCCAACATTGTCATGAAAATATGCGCTAAAGGTCACAGCTAAAATGTTTAGAGTGAGGACAATGTAAGAAATAAGCCGCTTCGCTACATGGGTCTAACTCGGGAATATAACAGTAGCTCTGCTTGAAAACTGTTTGAAGTCAAGCTTGAAAGAAAATGCTAAATACACATAAAAAGTTTGATTCTTGGCCTCTCCATGATCATTATTTGTAATAGTGAATACGTTGCTTATGCTATAGCGAATGCGATTAATGCTTATATAGTTTCAAGTATTTACGCGGATTGTTTCTACTTATACAAATATCACTGTTTTAGACATGATTCATTTTTGTTGTTTAATTGGGTAGTGAACAGTCCATTTATTGAAATGCAGGGTTTAAAATGGGAACTTGACTCTCTAACCTACTTGTTTTTCCCTTCAATGGGGATATTGCAAAGTGATTTCTTTTTCATTAATATATATGTTTCGACTTTCACATGGACTATTGTCTAAAATTTAGATATTAGAAGGTTAAAAATGTAAAGTATGTGTGGGACAGTAAGCCTGAGTGAGGCAAACCCTAGGTGAGTCTGTAGTTTTTATAAAATAGTTGCGATCATTGCTGTTTGAGGACTATTGTATTTTTGTGAGAAGATGAGGAGTGATCCTGTTCCCAGGAGAGCATCGGACGCTGCTCGGCTGATGGGAGACGAGAAGAGCAACATGTTGCAAAAGCGTTGCAAAATGTGTAGTCTATAATAGTGCGTGTTCCTAGAATAGGTTAACACTCTTTCTAAACCACTTACCACTTTCCACTTTTCCTTGATTCCCTGGCCCAGACTTTATGTGACATTGCTTTGAGACTATACTGAGTTTCTCGAACTACTCTTAAAGTGAAGTTCTTTGCTTCAATATTTTGATCTATTTAAGCTGATTTAAACGTGGACGCTTAATGCTTTTCTCTCACTCTCTCCGACTAGAACTCTTTATGGGTCCAAACTAACTCTATTCTCACCCGATTCTTAGAATAGCGATTCTTTCCTTTATGGAACATCCTTTTAATGCATTTATTATATGATTTGATTAACCAATATTGATTTTATATTTCTGTCATTTATTGACTATTGAGATTATTCTAAATTTAACTTGTGATTTGCAATAAACACGATGCACTAAAAAATGTGATTAATAAAACTCTTTAAATCTACACCAAACTCTCTTTATTGACTAAAACTAGACTAATGATTGTGATGATAGTTTATGTGATGAATTGCTTTCTTCTTCTTTAAAACAACAGCAAAGATCTGATTGACCAGAAGCAGACTAACAGAGCGGTAATTAGCCTTTTTGATGGTAAACTGTAATATTTAAAATTTGTGAACTGATTCCTTCTCCAACACAGACATTTAAAAAATGCTGGCTTTCTAGATTTTCATCCTAAATCCTCAAAAGTCCGAATGCTATAAATGTCTAAAATATTCTTTATTGTCAAACTTTTTACCTCAACAATCTGTGATTTCATGTACCAGTCCTACCCAATGCCAAAAGGACGCAACTAAATTCTGAAAGTCTACAAATATGTTTCTCTAGTCATGTGCAATTACATTTAATGACGAGTTAAATTTGCTTAACATTTGTGAAATATTATACTTGGGCAGGTGTAATGGTCAAAACCTTCATATTTAAAAGTCAAAGAAATTGATGATGACGTGCAGAGATAATACAATAGCTGTAAGATACTGTCACCCATAGTAGTCCAAAAAGATAGTCTAAAATCCAGTGTTTTCAGCTCCTCCCTCCCGCATCGATGTGACTATTTGTACTCTCTAATTGCCCCGATAAAGCAATTCACTGCTCAATTTAATCGCCTGGAAAATGTTATCTGAATATAACTTAGCTTTGCTTGCAATAGATAAAGGAAGCAAACGGCAATCATGCATGCTCAAAATCTAAGGGGAAGTGGGTGGGGGTGTCATTTTGTCTTGCTAAGAAAGGGTTCTAAGTTAAGGGCCCAAATATTGTGTGTGATAGACAGTTTTACTCCAAGATACTTTACAGTCAGCTGCATATGTAGTTTAGGCCCTCTTTAGTGTGTTAGGTGCTAGCATTATGGCTTTTATATGGACCAAGCTGGTACACTGAATAGTGATTGTACAAAATTATTTCACATGTATATTTCATGCATGTTTCAGCTTTATGCTGAAGACAGGTACTAAGAAATATTGCATATCTATATTTCGCTTGATGTCAAGATCAGAGAATTATGGCTTTATATCTTTGTAACTACTGCAGGGGTGGCTGCACGAAGAATGCAAAGCATGTATATAGTGTAAGAAGAAATATTCCATCTGGGCCCTCCTCTCAATAGAGAAGGGTCTCTAGAGGGCTTAGTTGAGAATAACACAACTGGTCAGTGTTTTATAACACACCTGCACACTGCCGACAGAGAAATCTACCATGTCTAGTTCAGTTAAGGCTACCCGCAAATAGTCAATCAATCAATCAATCATAAACTTTTTAGAACGCATTGCTACTTGAAGAGTGTCCCGGCGCGATGTGGTTCGCTGCAATCTCTTAGACACATAACTACTCAAAAGCTCTTTCAAAAGCCAGGTCTTGAGGAGCGTTCAAAGGTCTGTTCTTCCATCACCTCCCGGAGGTACAGAGGGAAGGAGCTCCAGGCAGAGGGAGCGAGAACCGAAAAGAGGAACAACTCTATTTCTTTCTCTTGACTCTTGGAACAACAGCCAAATATGCATTGGAGGAGTGTAGAGATTGTCCCGGGATATACGGACTGATCGTGTTCCTCAGATAATATTGTCTTTTATGGTGAAAAGTTCTATGTGTTAACGTGAGTCCCTTAAAACAGACTCGCTCCTTAATGGGGAGCCAATGAAGCTTTTTCAGGTGCTGCTGGATGTGACTCCTGTTTGATACTTTCAATAGAAGCCGGGCTGAGGCATTCTGCACTAACTGCAGTCTTCTCAAATGGTAGAACATGTGCATAATCCAGATGGGACATGATCAGCACATGCATCACCATTTTCTGATGCTGCTTGGGTAAAAGATGTTAAAATGCCTTTAAAGACTTTAAAAGGCCATAGCAAATGCCACCACCCTATCAACCTGCGCCCCAAATGCAGTCAAGTTATCAAAGTTTTCCCCAAATTCCTCACTATGGAGGAGTGGGCTGGAAGGGGTGTGAGCTGACAAGGCCAGCATTGACCATCCCACAGCGAGGAGGAGAAGCAAATAACATAATCTCAGTTTTTCTGGAATTGCACTGAAGCTTACTCAGGCGCATCCAGCGGAACACTGCTGAAAGGCAAGTCTTAAAATTATGCATTTGGCATGTTTTTATCCAACGTAAGGATAATTTGGGTGTCATCAGCAATAGGACACGACCGTAAGACTTGATTAGCTACACAAGAGGGTCCCACCTGAACTTGTTAAAAGCCCTCTCTGCATCCGAGAAATAGACAGTTTGCTGTATGGGATCCATAAGAGAGTCATTAAATTAGTGTGGGTGGCAGTGGTCTTATTGGGCACAAGGCTTTGTCAGTAAAGGAGTTAATCAATCAACCAAATGTTTACAAAATAGTTTTTCATCGTTGTGTTTACAGTGGAACATGACAATTGGACAAGCTTTATTGAAAAGCTTTATTTTTTCTCATAATAGAGATGTTTGCTTGCCCTAATGTAATGTAGCTTCTAAAACCTGCAGAAGCAGGTGAAGTGTGTGGCAGGGCTCCCTTAAGATAATAATGTATGTTACATGCAAAACAGGTCTGATTGCATGTAAAGATGACAGCATTTATTTTAAAGACGGTGGGTAGGTGTTGCTAATCACCCATGAGGTTTTCCAGACAGTAGGTTGCAGGGCTCAGTCAAACAGACAGGTCTTAAGTCTCTTCCTGAAATCCGCCAGTAAGGAGGCTGTCCAGAGGTGGAGGGGAAGGCTGTTCCAGGACTTGGTGGCCAGGTAGGAGTAGGAATGGCCTGCGCTGTGGCATTGGCGGATGTGCAGTGTCTGGGCGAGGGGCAAGGGAGTGGGAGTGGGAGTGAAGGTCTCTGGATGGTTGGTGTAAGTTCAGGCATTGGTTGATGTATGCTGGTCCTAGGTCATGAAGGGCTTTGTAGGCATGTGTCAGTCTCTTGAATTGGCATCTTTTGTGGACGGGGAGCTAGTGGAGGTTCCTGAGGTGTGGGTGATGTGGGTCCATTTGGGCATGCTGAGGATGAGTATGGCTACTGAATTCTGTATCATCTGTGATGTCCACAAGAGTTTGGTGGTGGTTCCTGCGTACAGTGCATTGCCGTAGTCCAGCTGGCTGGTGACTAGTGCTTGAGTGACGGTTTTCCTCGTGCCGATGGGGAATCATTAAAATACATCTGAGTATGTGGATATGTGGAAGCAGGCGGAGGAGACTGCATTGATCCGTCGCTTCATGGTGAGTTTGCTGTCCAGGATGATGCCGAGGTTGCAGGCGTGGTCTGTTGGTGGGGAGTGGGCACGAGTTTGGCTGGCCAGCACGTGTTGTTCTATGGAGAGATGTTGTTGACAAAGATCAGCACTTCGGGGTTGTTAGTGTTGAGTTTCAGACAGTTGGTCTTCATCCAGTCTGTGACGTTCTTCACGCAGTTGTTGAAGTTGGTCTTCATGGTGGTGGGGCCTGCTGAGAGCTAGAGGATGAGCTGGGTGTTGTCGGCGTAAGATATGATGTTGAGGTTGTGGGTTCTGATGATGTCAAGAAGAGGTGTCATGTAGGTGTTGAAGAGGGTGGGGCTGAGGGATGAACCTTGAGGGAAGTGCGCAGATGGTGCTCCTGGGTTCATAGGTGAAGTGGGGTAGGTGGATTCTCTGAGTTCATCCCTTGAGGAACAATGTGATCCATATGAGGGCGTCTCATTGGATCCTGATGTGGTGCAGTCTCTTGATGAGTGTGTGGTGGCATATGGTGTTGAATGCTGCGGGGAGGTCGAGGAGGATCAGGGCCACCAATTCTCCTCTGTCGAGGAGGGTGCAGATGTTGTCAGTGGCAGCAATCAGGGCAGACTCTGTGCTGTGGTTGGCACGGAAGCTGGATTGGGAGGAGTCGAGCAGGTTGTTTTTCTCCAGGTGTTCGGTGAGCTGCTGGTTGACGGCCTTCTTGGCGACTTTTTGCGTGGAAGGGAGCAGCGAGATGGATCGGTAGTTCCGGATTTTGCTGGGGTTGACGGAGGGTTTCTTGAGAAGAGGTCTGACTTCAGCGTGTTTCCATGCATCGGTGAAGGTGGCTGTGTTGATGGATGCATTAAGAATGGCGGTGAGTTGGCAGCTGATATCCTTGCCTCTGAGGTTCAAGAGGTGGTGGTGGCAGGGGTCCGTTGGTGCCCCCAGTGGATAGGGTTCATGATGGCTGTGGTGTTTAGTGTGGTGAGCTGTTACCATGCGTTGAGTTGCTCATCTGGGGAGGCATTAGATAGAGTGAGGAGAGTGTGGCTCGAATTTCCTGTAGATGGTGGATATCTTGTTGTGGAAATGGTCCACTAGAGCGTCGCAGAGTTCCTTTGGAGGGGATTGTGTTCTCAGTGGGCGTAGGGCAGGAGAACTCTCTGACAATGCTGAAGAGCTTGTTGGTGTGGTTAGTGCTTGCTTTGATGCAGTTTGTTAGGGCTTCTTTTTTGCATCTTTGAGTTGCTGGTGGTATTTGTTGAGGGCTGACTTGAAGGTGGCTCGGTCTTTGGTGTCTCTGTTGGTGCACCATCTTCTCTCCAGTTGATTTCAGCAGCGTTTCATTGTCCTGAGTTCTGGTGTGTACCAGTTGGCTTGTTTGGAGGATCTGCAGGTTTTGGCTTGTTTGATGGCGGTGACTCAGTCGGCGGCATTGGTGATTCAGGTGGTGAAGTTCTGCACTGCTTGTTAAAGGTTGGGTGCGGGGTCGGGCTGGGTGGTGTTGAGGGCGTCCATCTATTGGGTCTGTGTCACTTTGTTCCAGCTGCGGAAGGGGATGTTGGGGTGGCGGTGCATGGTGATCCTGCAATGGTGAAGTGGACGATGGAGTGGTTGGTCAAGGTGACTCCTGGTGCAGGTGAGAACCTTTACATAAAACCTCGGGTTAAGGAATTGTTGAACAGAGGGTGCAATGTATACAACTACGCTGATGATTCCCAGCTAATTTTTCATCTAGGTCGTACTCATCTGGCACAGACATATCTTCAGGATACTATGAGATTTATTGCTCACTGGATGGAGCTAAACCAACTAAAACTAAACACTGATAAGACAAAAGTAGTCGTACTTACAATAATTTTCATGTTTGGGGTTCAAGCTATTGGCCTGATGATTTAGGCCCGCTTCTTTCTCTCTGAATGGCGGCTAACAGCCTTGGAGTTATGATAGATGAAAACCACTCAATGCAGACCCAAGTTAACACTGTGGTATCCAAATGTTAATTTCTGCTGAAAATGTTGAAGAAAGTTGCTCCTTTTATGACCATTGAAGCACTTAAGATGATTGTTATTGCATCATCCTGTCTAGAATGGATTATGCAAATTCAATATATGCCGGCTTACCAGATACTGTGCTTCATAGACTTCAAGTGATACAGACCGAAGCAGCAAGGCTGGTCTCCAGGGTTCCTAGGCATACACGCTACCCCTCTGTTTTAAAAAAAATGCATTGGCTACCAGTCAAACAACAAATTCAATTTAAACTCTTCTAAATTGTTTTAAAAGTTTAAATAAATCAGCTCTGAAATTTATTTTGGACAAAATTAACAAATACGTTTTGCTACCGCAGCTTGAGATCAAAATATACTAACTCATTAACTATTCCAAACTACAGGAAGAGCAGATTTAGAGGCCGAAGTTTTTAGGTTATAGCCCCTACTAGTTGGCATCTCCTGCAAAGGACAATCTGACATGCGACGGATACTCTTTCCTTTAGTAAAAGTCTGAAGGCTTGGCTTTTTAAACAAGCATATGGGATCTAATTGAGATGTTCAATGACCCTCCAATAAGTCGGTTGTCTAGCACCAAAAGATCTACGGTGATGGAGTGCTTTATAAGTTACATATAGCTTAACATAGCACTCCTCACACAGCATTTTCCTGTGGCACAGGTAGCACCCACGTCAACTTTCTAGAAGAAGAAGAAATCATAAAAACTAGAAGATCTTCATGAAAGGGTCACACTTAATGACAAGAGGGATAAGGACATCATTAAGTGTTACAGACTGAGCAAGGACATGATCAAGGCTTTGTTATACCAAGTTGGAGCCCATGACAATCAAGTCATGCTATACCAGCACATGTGAACTCTTTTTGGTGCACACCTAAATGCTACTGGGTATTTTTAGAGACAGAGTGGCCAGGATCTCGCAGAGTACACTTCATGCATTCCAGCCATGTGTCCTTCATGCAATATTAAAAATCACACCCCACTAGGTAAATTTGGAAAAACCTGGACCTGAACAGGCGCAGGTGCAACAAGGCTTCTACAGAAAGACAAACAACACCACATACTGGGTGCAATGGGCTGCACCCATATGATTATATTGGCTACCACTGCTCACCTCAACTGGAATTACAAACACCTCTATTGCATCCTTGTCCAAGGCCATGTAATGGCCGGTACTGATTCCCAAATGCTGTGCCAAAGTACTGTGAGAGTGCACATGACTCCTACTTCTTCTGACACTAGTTTGAGAGAAGGATGCATGGAGACTGACTACTGCTTGGTAAGTAAACATAGAATGTAAATCTCTCAGGAGTTACATAACAAGTAGTGGGCCCATCAGGGACATTACCACACTACAATTTCAAAACATATAGATATGATGACACATCAAACTCATTACTGTGCTGCTACAAACACAGTCATTCAGGAGGATTTGGGAATCACCAAACAAATGGACTACATTAAGAGCAGGTTCACTGTAACCATTTTAGTGGTAAAAAAATATCCAAGGAGACAATGTCACTCGCAATCCTATTAACATAAGTATATATATAGTTACATACATATGTGAGATTAGAGTGTGACAATCAGATCTCCATGTAACCATTATGGTATTAAAAAATAGAAAAGGAAGTTGTACTGATATGATTTTGAGTTGCATGACTGTCTGTAATCTTAAAACACCTACAAAGAGTTGAAAATGTGTATGTTTGTATGCATTTGTATATATGTGTGTCTGATGTCACCATCTTCTGTACATTTCAAGTGACGTATTTACCATACCAACTATAATCAACAACTATTTGATTCAAGAAGACTTAGACAATGGCATCTGTTGCATATTAATTTTGAACTTTACTACCAATAGCAGAATACCATGTGTGGGACCCATATTGATGTAATAGATCAAATCCAGAACAGTCATTAACAATGTGGATGTGTTGCAACATTGCTCACAACCCACATACACATTCTACACATTCTACATCTGTGAGCAATGATCCAAGTAGCTGACCAAAATGTATACATAAAATAACACTTGGTCCTTTTTCATCTGCACTCACATGGATGCATAGGTTCAACATGATTTAGGGGCTGAATTAGAGTTTGGCAGAGAGGGTATTCCATTACGAAGGTGATGGAGTACCCTCTCTGCCAAACTTTGTGTCTGCCCACCTGATTTAGAGCTGGAAGACCACCAGGTTTACACCAACAGAGTAAAATTTACTCTATACGGGTAAACCAACTTATGAGGAGCCCGAGGGGAGTTGGGGCTGTTGGCGGCAAGCCATCCATCTGTCTGCCTTATTTAGAGTGGCGAGTAAGATGGCTTTTTTACTATCCCTCACCGTCAGGTGTTTTCTAGTGATGAAGAACATTAAAAAACAGAAAAAGTGCCTCCGCACCATGAGAGAAGGCACCCATGGTGTGAGGGCCTTTAATTATTTCAGTTTTCAAAAACAAGCTCTAGCTTTGGGAGTTTGTTTTTGAAAAATAAAAACCTTGGAAAAGTTTGACAGCTTGCTATTATGTTTTCTAGTGATGAAGAACATTAAAAAGACAGAAAAAGTGCCCCCGCACCATGAGAGAAGGCACCCATGGTGTGAGGGCCTTTAATTATTTCAGTTTTCAAAAACAAGCTTTAGCTTTGGGAGTTTGTTTTTGAAAAATAAAAACCTTGGAAAAGTTTGACAGCTTGCTATTATGTTTGACAGAACTGTGTGTCAAACTTTCCCTGCATTGAGAGGAATCGCCATGATGTAATGTATATAGAAGTCCTCCACCAAAGTCTGCCTTTATTCTGTCTGCCAAACCCTGAAACAGGCCCTTAATCTCTACAGTTGATCCTCATATTAATCATTTTAATTTTTTGTGAATACTGATTTGTTAAGACCATGATCAGAGGTTGCTCTAAAGTGACATGCATGTATGCCTTAAGTAAACTATGGTGTAAAATGCCCCTGCCACTACCACAACCTAACTGGCATTTAAAACAAAATCCAGAGCAATAATTTAATAGGGTGGGTGTCCCGTGTCTGGGTTAGGCCCTGGGAGAAATGCTGCCATCGTACATACACACATTTCTTAAGTTGCCTTCTTTTCTACATGTTGAATTTTGACACACAATTGCTTGTGTGACTGTGCAGGATATGGTTCTTTGAAACCATATTTGCTTAGATTTCCATTTCATCAAAGCATTATCATGACACCTTGAACATTTAGTACAAGGGATAAAGTTCACTGCGCAAATGTTGTTGCTTGTTTGCCGTCCGTTAGGTGATATAGCTATCATAAGCTGGCTGAGGTCTCGGCACAGTGGCATGGATTTCTTTTTATTTTATCAACAAGAGCTCTTCCGGGTTTGGCCAGAGGAGCACTCTTCTGTCCATGTTGAGGTCTCTGATGTTGGAGTCTCAGCCCAGCTGATTCCTGTTTACCCACTGCGAGGAGGAATGCCCAACTTGGGACCAAGATGGGGACCTGCATACACTCACCTTCAAGTAATGCGGAGTTCGATAATCCGTTATGGGATTTTTGGCAGATCACCCGCTCTAGGGAACTAGGTTATTCAGGAGGATTTGGGAATGACCAAACAAATGGACTACATTAAGAGCAGGTTCACTGTAACCATTTTAGTGGTAAAAAAATATCCAAGGAGACAATGTCACTCGCAATCCTATTAACATAAGTATATATATAGTTACATACATATGTGAGATTAGAGTGTGACAATCAGATCTCCATGTAACCATTATGGTATTAAAAAATAGAAAAGGAAGTTGTACTGATATGATTTTGAGTTGCATGACTGTCTGTAATCTTAAAACACCTACAAAGAGTTGAAAATGTGTATGTTTGTATGCATTTGTATATATGTGTGTCTGATGTCACCATCTTCTGTACATTTCAAGTGACGTATTTACCATACCAACTATAATCAACAACTATTTGATTCAAGAAGGCTTAGACAATGGCATCTGTTGCATATTAATTTTGAACTTTACTACCAATAGCAGAATACCATGTGTGGGACCCATATTGATGTAATAGATCAAATCCAGAACAGTCATTAACAATGTGGATGTGTTGCAACATTGCTCACAACCCACATACACATTCTACACATTCTACATCTGTGAGCAATGATCCAAGTAGCTGACCAAAATGTATACATAAAATAACACTTGGTCCTTTTTCATCTGCACTCACATGGATGCATAGGTTCAACATGATTTAGGGGCTGAATTAGAGTTTGGCAGAGAGGGTATTCCATTACGAAGGTGATGGAGTACCCTCTCTGCCAAACTTTGTGTCTGCCCACCTGATTTAGAGCTGGAAGACCACCAGGTTTACACCAACAGAGTAAAATTTACTCTATACGGGTAAACCAACTTATGAGGGCCCGAGGGGAGTTGGGGCTGTTGGCGGCAAGCCATCCATCTGTCTGCCTTATTTAGAGTGGCGAGTAAGATGGCTTTTTTTACTATCCCTCACCGTCAGGTGTTTTCTAGTGATGAAGAACATTAAAAAAACAGAAAAAGTGCCTCCGCACCATGAGAGAAGGCACCCATGGTGTGAGGGCCTTTAATTATTTCAGTTTTCAAAAACAAGCTCTAGCTTTGGGAGTTTGTTTTTGAAAATAAAAACCTTGGAAAAGTTTGACAGCTTGCTATTATGTTTTCTAGTGATGAAGAACATTAAAAAGACAGAAAAAGTGCCTCCGCACCATGAGAGAAGGCACCCATGGTGTGAGGGCCTTTAATTATTTCAGTTTTCAAAAACAAGCTTTAGCTTTGGGAGTTTGTTTTTGAAAAATAAAAACCTTGGAAAAGTTTGACAGCTTGCTATTATGTTTGACAGAACTGTGTGTCAAACTTTCCCTGCATTGAGAGGAATCGCCATGATGTAATGTATATAGAAGTCCTCCACCAAAGTCTGCCTTTATTCTGTCTGCCAAACCCTGAAACAGGCCCTTAATCTCTACAGTTGATCCTCATATTAATCATTTTAATTTTTTGTGAATACTGATTTGTTAAGACCATGATCAGAGGTTGCTCTAAAGTGACATGCATGTATGCCTTAAGTAAACTATGGTGTAAAATGCCCCTGCCACTACCACAACCTAACTGGCATTTAAAACAAAATCCAGAGCAATAATTTAATAGGGTGGGTGTCCCGTGTCTGGGTTAGGCCCTGGGAGAAATGCTGCCATCGTACATACACACATTTCTTAAGTTGCCTTCTTTTCTACATGTTGAATTTTGACACACAATTGCTTGTGCAGGATATGGTTCTTTGAAACCATATTTGCTTAGATTTCCATTTCATCAAAGCATTATCATGACACCTTGAACATTTAGTACAAGGATAAAGTTCACTGCGCAAATGTTGTTGCTTGTTTGCCGTCCGTTAGGTGATATAGCTATCATAAGCTGGCTGAGGTCTCGGCACAGTGGCATGGATTTCTTTTTATTTTATCAACAAGAGCTCTTCCGGGTTTGGCCAGAGGAGCACTCTTCTGTCCATGTTGAGGTCTCTGATGTTGGAGTCTCAGCCCAGCTGATTCCTGTTTACCCACTGCGAGGAGGAATGCCCAACTTGGGACCAAGATGGGGACCTGCATACACTCACCTTCAAGTAATGCGGAGTTCGATAATCCGTTATGGGATTTTTGGCAGATCACCCGCTCTAGGGAACTAGGTTAGGGAGTGCATACTATGAGTACACTATAAACGGTATTTATATGCCAGCATATAAACACTGTTTTAGCACAATGGTGGAATTGTTTATCATTTTCACTGTCCTTTTATTGCTAATCATTTTCATTTGCTTCTGTCTATAAATCATTCCAGCGCATATATTTTACACAAGAATCACAATGGTTCAATAAATATTGAAACGCCTGTTTCTGTATTTCTTGTGTATCTCTCTGGTATGCACGAGTGACTGAGTGAAAAGGTTCTTGATCTGTTACCACAACTCCTTGGGGAGTCAGGGTTGTCAGTTTTTGAGGTTGCCCAATCTATATGTTTCCCTTCTCAGATGTAAGGGTACTTATGGTGGCACTGTTAGCTAGCAAGATTATAGGCCAACATGTCCTGAGGGGGTGCAGAGAATCAGTCTGACACCTTCCCAAAGTTTATGTTGTCTGACACATGCACAGGAGGTAGAGGCCGTATGGCATGGTGTCGTAAGACATGGCGCCACCAACGTTGGTAGTTTGGGTTCTTATTTAATGGATCGCCTGAGTAGTTCTCTTGTGTATACCCAAAGATCCCTACTCACCTCTTAACCGGAAACGTCCATGGTGTTAGGGAAAATATCCTCCTCAGCTGAGTAGGTAACCCCCTTGTAATGACTGTAGGTTTTTCAAGCTTGAACCTTTCAAAGGATCTTCCCATTGTGTTACCCTTTCTGAAGTCCATTTATAATTATGTCAGAAACAGATTAACTTAACATTGCTGAGAAGTGCAGACATGCGGTTACTCAGAAATTGCTACAACATTGTCTTGCACTTACGGGTGGGGATGTTACTTTTGTGGTTGAGGCTCATGTACCATACAGGACAGAGGTATTCAATTCATGGGTTACATTCACAGCAGCAGACAACATGACAAGGCTTCTTTACAACCACACACCAGCTGAAGTTCCATATAACTACACATCATATGAAGAAATGGAAATACCATTAGCATACCAAGAACACAGAAATTGGTTTGAAGGCGCCCTACCACACACAACAGAAGATGTTAGATTAGGTCCCTTTAGCAAGGAGGGAGTAACATGGCCAATCTTAGCCAGTTACACACCACATCCTGATGTCGATAACTTGACAACAGCACAGTTATGTGGACTGTATAAAAATCTAGGAATGATAAATAGATGTCTGACACAGTTTGTTATGCGAACATTGACAATAAATCCTGCAAGGACTGCTCAAGCTGCACAACCACAATTGACTACACTGGGCATTAGCCCACAAACACTGAATGCAGTCATTGGTATGGTTCCCATCAGACAGGAGGAGATCCCATTCTGGATTGCGCAAAAAACAAGCCAGCTGGAAGCAGTGTTTCCCCATACGGGACCCCAGGAAAAATACAGGATTTTAACAATTAGCTTGCCAATGGGTATGGCTCCCCCGTGGGAGACTGCCCACTTGGGGTACAGTCTTTGCTGCAGTTTATATCAGAACTCATGGTACCCCTTCCTAAGCTGTTCTGTCAGAAGTGCTAAAGCAGTTTCAGAATGAATACGAGGCAGCACCTGCCCTGGATTTGGGGATAAAACTGATGGGCAATTTTGTCACAGTGTCTACCATTGTGGTAAGTAACATCAAAGAGGAAGCAGCAGCGTTGGCTATCCACCAGCGTCTAAGGAATTTGGCTTTGGGAAAATAGGAGCGTGAATTACCTAAAATTATTGAAGAAGCCTACGCAACATTAGGTAGAGATAATTTGAGAGCCAGACCTGGTAAACCACAAATAAGGAGTAATTCTGAAAAAGGATAACTCAAAGCAAGCACCTGAGTCTTCTACAAAGAAGAAGTGGGATAATAAGAAAAATAAAGATTAAACTAAATCCCGGGGTGGGACTCCTCAACAGGAAGCCACTGAGAAGCGCTATCATTTGCGCAACCGTGATAACATTAAACAGCCTGACAGGTATCAGTATACTGATACACGTTCGTCTCGCTACTTTTAGGAGTCATCCCATAAGTTTTCCGAGAGAGGTGGACAGTCAGAGCGAAGATTGGAGGAGTATGTGAAACTGAAGAAGGACTCACAACGCTCATCTGACTGCATAATTTAACAAGAAAGATCAACCTAATCATACAAACCTCAGATCAAGAAGAAGGCAGCTGGACTTAAGGTCAAGGATGCTGCAGATATTCAGGACTGTGTTACTGAATGGGGAGTCATCCCATAAGTTTTCCGAGAGAGGTGGACAGTCAGAGCGAAGATTGGAGGAGTTTGTGAAACTGAAGAAGGACTCACAACGCTCATCTGGCTACATAATTTAACAAGAAAGATCAACCTAATCATACAAACCTCAATTCAAGAAGAAGGCAGCTGTACTTAAGGTCAAGGACGCTGCAGATATTCAGGACTGTGCTACTGAATGGGGAGTGGGCTCTGACCATGTTGGAGAGTACGACAGAGGTCACAATAGTTCACCAGAACCTAATGGATTGTCTGGCAGCAGTAGCGCTGAGTAACTACATCCAAGTGGAAACACCAGATACACTTGTAAGTGTTCCGTATCGCCTGTCGGAAATGCAACTCCAGTTGGAGGGGGACATACAAAGACCGATTAAAGTTCTCTTTTGGGAGAACCTGTCATTTAGCTATGACATTCTCCTGGCCGAAAAGGATTGACCACCAGAATTCATCATGGACTCTCCAAACAGAGAAATGGTAATATATCCTGCCTTCTCTGACCTTGCTCCAGAACACGTAAAACACTCATATGCCCAGGAGTGTGCGTTTGCGCAAGCTTTGGCATTATACCACAACCATGTGGAGGAGTATGATGGATCTCCTTATCATGAAATACCATTGAGGTTGACCCCACAACCTCAAAGACAATATCCCATTAAAAATGAGGCTAAAAAACAAGTTAGAGAAATTCTCCAACAACTTGAATACCAAGGTGTGATTTAAAGTTGCACCTCTTCTATGAATAATCCCTTCTTTCCAGTGATGAAACCAGACCATTCATATCATTTAGTATTAGATTACAGACACTTAAGCACAGCTACTCCCACATTTGCAGTACAAAAACGTACACAGTGCCAATGACATATATCTGACGGATGATGAACTTTCAGTACATTTGACAATAGTAGATCGCATAGTTCTGGGATTTGCTCACATGGGCTAAAATTTCATTAAAAAAAATCAAAGATTGCCCATCTCAATGTCCTGTTTCTGGGATATGAGCTGTCAAATGAAGGCAAAAGCCTGGCGGCGCACTTCTTCGAGAAGTGTGCACTTATATAACTTCCAACTATTTTGAAGAGATCACAATCCATATTGGGATTCCTAAATTTTGGCAGAACATACATTCCGGATTACACATAGCGGGTTAAACCATACTACAACCTTATACGTCCAGAATTTTCAAGTACACACTGGACACAGGCACACACAAAAAATTTGCATTCCGTACAAGCTGACATGCTAGCTTTAACCCCTTCGCTGCTAGGCCTTTCCCCCCCTGTGCTAAGCCTTTTTTGGGCTATTTGGGGTAGTGCGCGCTTAGGCCCCTGTAACCTTTTAACCACATAAGGTATCCACGCCAAATTTGCGTCCTTTTCTTCCAACATCATGGGGATTGTAAAGGTACCCAGGGTTTGTGGATTCCCCTGGAGGGGTCCCAGAAATTAGCCAAAATACAGCTAAAGTTAGTTTTTTGGGGGAAAAATGGGAAAAAAGGGCTGCAAATGAAAGCATCTGGATTTTTCCCTGCAAATGGTATCAAAAAAGGGTTTGTGGGGATGAAATCACAATTTTCCCAGCTTTTAGGGAATGACAGACTTTTGTCAGAAAACCAACATTTTTTACACAGTTTTGGCATTTTTCTGGGACATAGCCTATTTTTGCTATTTTTTGTGCTTTCAACCTTCTTCCAGTTAATGGTAGAAATGGGTATGAAAGCAATAATGGATCCTGGAAAGCTATACATTTTAGAAAAGTAGACAACATTCTGAATTCAGCAAGGGGTCATTTGTGTAGATCCATCAAGGTTTCTTTATAGAAAGTAACAGTTAAATATAGGAAAAATTGAAAATTAGTTGAAAAAAACAGCCTTTTGTGTCAACGTTTTCACCTGTAACTTCTTCTAATTATGACAGCTTTTTGAAAGCAATATACCGTTACATCCGCTGAACCTTACTGGTTGTGGGGATATATAGGACTTGTAGGTTCACCAAGAACCCGACGAACCCAGAGCCAATAACTGAGCAGCGTCTTGCAAAGGTTTTTATTATGTACCGGGTATATAGCAATTATTGTGGGAAAATGTATACATGGAAAAATCGGTATGAAAGACACCTATGTATTTCTGAAATGGGAACAAAATATAGAGTTTAGAAACAGTAGATATTTGCACATTTCCGAAATTGGGAATACTCATACTAGCATGAGAATTATCGGTCATTTTTAAAATGACTTCTTTTTACACAATGTCTTTCATTTGGAAGGCAGAATGCATCGAAAGTCAATAGGTAATAACAGTTGCTTTACAAATCTGAATTACCCTAAGTCTCCCGATAAAAATGGTACCTCACTTGTGTGGGTAGGCATAGTGCCCACGACAGGAAATGGCTCAAAACCCAACGTGAACACACCACAATTTCACAATGAAAAATTACCCTTTTTTTGCAAAGTGCCTAGCTGTAGTTTTTGAACCCTAGCTCTGCCGGCACCTAGGGAAACCTAGCAAACCTATACATTTTTGAAAACTAGACACCCAGGGGAATCCAGGATGGGGTGACTTGACTGGCTCCCACCAAGTTCTGTTACCCAGAATCCCTTGCAAACCTAAAATATTGACCAAAAAACCACATCTTCCTCACATTTCTGTGGTGGAAAGTTCTGGAATCTGTGTGGATCCACAAATTTCCACCCGCCCCGCGTTCCCCAAAGTCTTCCGAGAAAAATGGTACCTCACTTGCGTGGGTAGGCCTACTTCCCGCGACAGGAAACAGCGCAAAACGCAACGTGGACACACCCCAATTTCACAGTGAAAAATGACCCTTTTTTGGCAAAGTGCCTAGCTGTAGTTTTCGAACCCTAGCTCTGCCGGCACCTAGGCAAACCTAGCAAACCTATACATTTTTGAAAACTAGACACCCAGGGAAATCCAGGATGGGGTGACTTGACTGCCTCTCACCAGGTTCTGTTACCCAAAATCCCTTGCAAACCTAAAAAATTGTCAAAAAAAACAAATTTTCCTCACATTTCTGTAGTGGAAAGTTCTGGACTCTGCATGGATCCACAAATTTCCACCCACCCCGCGTTCCCCAAAGTCTTCCGAGAAAAATTGTACCTCACTTGTGTGGGTAGGCCTAGTGCCCGCGACAGGACACGGCGCAAAACGCAACGTGGACACACCCCAATTTCACAGTGAAAAATGACCCTTTTTTGACAAAGTGCCTAGCTGTAGTTTTTGAACCCTAGCTCTGCCGGCACCTAGGGAAACCTAGCAAACCTATACATTTTTGAAAACTAGACACCCAGGGGAATCCAGGATGGGGTGACTTGACTGTTTCCCACCAAGTTCTGTTACCCAGAATCCCTTGCAAACCTAAACAATTGTCAAAAAAACCACATTTTCCTCACATTTCTGTGGTGGAAAGTTTTGGAATCTGCGTGGATCCACAAATTTCCATCCACCCCGCGTTCCCCAAAGTCTTCTGAGAAAAATGGTACCTCACTTGTGTGGGTCGGCCTAGTGCCCGCGACAGGAAACGGCGCAAAACGCAACGTGGACACACCTCAATTTTGCAGTGAAAAATGACCCTTTTTTGGCAAAGTGCCTAGCTGTAGTTTTTGAACCATAGCTCTGCCGACACCTAGGGAAACCTAGCAAACCTATACATTTTTGAAAACTAGACACCCAGGTGAATCCAGGATGGGGTGACTTGACTGCCTCTCACCAGGTTCTGTTACGCAGAATCCCTTGCAAACCTAAAAAATTGTCAAAAAACCCACATTTTCCCCACATTTCTGTGGTGGAAAGTTCTGGAATCTGCGTGGATCCACAAATTTCCACCCACCCCGCGTTTCCCAAAGTCTTCCGAGAAAAATAGTACCTCACTTGTGTGGGTCGGCCTAGTGCCCGCGACAGGAAATGGTGCAAAACGCAACGTGGACACACCTCAATTTTGCAGTGAAAAATGACCCTTTTTTGGCAAAGTGCCTAGCTGTAGTTTTTGAACCATAGCTCTGCCGGCACCTAGGAAACCTAGCAAACCTATACATTTTTAAAAACTAGACACCCAGGGGAATCCAGGATGGGGTGACTTGACTGCCTCCCACCAGGTTCTGTTACCCAGAATCCCTTGCAAACCTAAACAATTGTCAAAAAACCACATTTTCCCCAAATTTCTGTGGTGGAAAGTTCTGGAATTTGCGTGGATCCACAAATTTCCACCCACCCCGCATTCCCCAAAGTCTTCCGAGAAAAATGGTACCTCACTTGTGTGGGTCGGCCTAGTGCCCGCGACAGGAAACGGCGCAAAACGCAACGTGGACACACCTCAATTTCGCAGTGAATAATGACCCTTTTTTGGCAAAGTGCCTAGCTGTAGTTTTTGAACCATAGCTCTGCCGGCACCTAGGGAAACCTAGCAAACCTATACATTTTTGAAAACTAGACACCCAGGGGAATCCAGGATGTGGTGACTTGCCTGCCTCCCACCAGGTTCTGTTACCCAGAATCCCTTGCAAACCTAAAAAATTGTCCAAAAAACCACATTTTCCCCACATTTCTGAGGTGGAAAGTTCTGGAATCTGCGTGGATCCACAAATTTCCTCCCACCCAGCGTTCCCCCAGGTCTCCCGATAAAAATGGTACCTCACTTGCGTGGGTGGGTCAAGGACCCGTGACAGGCAAGGGCCCAAAACCTATTGAAGCGACATCAAAATTACCTATCATAAACCAACCTGGTTTTGCATGGGGAGTCCCATGAGTTTTGGCCCGGGGCTCGTGCAGCCATCTAGGGAAACCTACCTAACCCACACATTTCTGGAAACTAGACACCCGGGGGAGTCCAGCGAGGTATGGCTTGCGTGGGTCCCCCATCATTCTCCTACCCAGAATCCCCTGCAAACCTCAAATTTTGCCGAAAAATTCACTTTTTCTCACATTTCTGTGGTGGAAAGTTCTGGAATCTTCGTGGATCCACAAATTTCCTCCCACCCAGCGTTCCCCAGGTCTCCCGATAAAAATGGTACCTCACTTGTGTGGGTAGGCACAGTGGCTGCAACAGGAAATGGCCCAAATCGTACTCTGGAGACTTCAAAATTACCTATAGCAAAACTACCTGGTTTTGGGGGGGAGGCACCTGAGATTTTGGGCTCGGGCTCGGCGGCCATCTTGGGAAAGTACCAAACCCAAACATTTCTGAAAACTAGACACCCGGGGGAGTCCAATGAGGTATGGCTTGCGTGGATCCCCCAATGTTTTCCTACCCAGAATGCAATGCAAACCTTAAATTTAGCTGAAAAAAACACATTTTCCACATATTTTTGTGTGGAATCACCGTGCTGGCACAAATGTCTACCACCCAGCGTTCCACTTGTTCTCCCGAGTAAAATGATAACTCACTTGTGTGGGTGGGCCAAAGGCCTGTGGCTAGGAAGAGCCTAAAACATAGGGATTTAGAGTATAGCACCAAGAATTCTAAGCGCTACATTTTTTTAAAAATACGTTTTTAGCCAATTCTGCTTTGGACACCCACACAAGTGAGGGGAACGCTGGGTGGTAGGACATTTGTGCCGGCACGGTGATTCCACACAAAAATATGTGGAAAATGTGGTTTTTCCAGCTAAATTTAAGGTTTGCATTGCATTCTGGAGTAGGAAACGTTGGAGGATCCACGTAAGCCATGCCTCATTGGACTCCCCAGGTGTCTAGTTTTCAGAAATGTTTGGGTTTGGTACTTTCCCAAGATGGCCGCGAGCCGGCCAAAATCTCAGGTGCCCCCAAAACCAGGTAGTTTTGCTATAGGTAATTTCGAAGTCTCCAGATGCGATTTGGCCATTCCTGCTGCAGCCACTGTGCCTACCCACACAAGTGAGACGCCATTTTTATCGGGAGACCTGGAGACGCTGGGTGGGAGGAATTTGTGGATCCACCAGATTCAGAACTTTCCCACCACAGAAATGTGAGGAAAAAAGTGAATTTTGAGTGAAATTTGAGGTTTGCAGGAATTCTGGGTAGGAGAATGATGGGGGACCCACGCAAGCCATACCGCTGGACTCCCGGGTGTCTAGTTTCCAGAAATGGGTGGGTTAGGTAGGTTTCCCTAGATGGCTGCGAGCCCGGGCCAAAACTCATGGGACCCCATGCAAAACAGGTTGGTTTGTGATAGGTAATTTTGATGTCAGCCTCAATAACTTTTGGGCCCTTGCCTGTCGCGGGTCCTGACCCACCCACGCAAGTGAGGTACCATTTTATCGGGAGAGCTGAGGAACGCTGGGTGGGAGGAAATTTGTGGATCCACGCAGATTCCAGAACTTTCCACCACAGAAATGTGAAGAAAAGTGAATTTTTCAGCGAAATTTGAGGTTTGCAGGGGATTCTGGGTAGGAGAATGATGGGGGACCCACACAAGCCATACCTCGCTGGACTCCCCGGGTGTCTGGTTTCCAGAAATGTGTGTTTTAGGTAGGTTTCCCTAGATGGCCGCCGAGCCCGGGCCAAAAACTCATGGGACCCCCTTGCAAAACCAGGTTGGTTTGTGATAGGTAATTTTAATGTTGCATCAATAGGTTTTGGGCCCTTCCCTGCAGCGGGTACTTGGCCCACCCATACAAGTGAGGTACCATTTCTATTGGGATACTTGGAGAAATGCAGGGGGGTTGGAAATTTGTTGTTACTTTCTGCAGTGTGAAAATTTGGACACAATAATGCAAGGAAAATGTCACAGTCACATTTTGAGGTTTGCAGGACATTGTGGGTAAGATAACTTGTTGGGATCCACAAGAGAGACATCACCATGCACTCCCATGGGTGTTTAGTTTACGACAAAAACTACAGTTGTTAGGTTATTCTTAGATGAAATGTACAGCTTGGCAGAGAGACAAAACAGACAAAGATTACTGCACAGCCATCTATTCCTCAAGCACACACACATAATGGTTGGATTTGGCATGAGGCGAGTTATGGTTCAGTATATAAAATTTTATTAACAAGAGATTTCACAAAAATGAAATGCACTGTCAATAATTGAAAGGACAAAAACTGACCCAGTGACTCGCAGCTGCGTGAGCTGTAAAGCCACTTCAAGGCACCAACCGCTTTACAGGCCATTCACACACCTTTCATACATGATACACACAAGACCATTCACACCACCAGGCACAAAACCAACACATTACAACATTCACAAAAAGGACAAGGTACACCCTGCTTGACAAAAACAGAAAAGACACATTTTTATGCACAACCACCTATTCCTCAAGCACACATACATACTGGTTGGATTTGGCACGAGGGTGAGTGATGGTTCAGTATATACAGTTGTATTAACCAGAGATTTCACAAAAATGAAATGCACTTTTAATTGAAAGGACGAGAACTGAACCATTGACTCACAGCTCGTGAGCTGTAAAGCCACGACAAGGCACCAACCTCTTTACAGGCCATTCATACACCTTTCATACGTGTGACACATACAAAACCATTCACAACGCCAGCCGCGGGCCCAGCACATTACAATACTCACACCAGCAGACAGCGCCATTCAAGGGCCCATCACTTTCACACGCCCACATTCCTGACACAGCAACCACACCAGCTCACGGATTGCGTTGAGTGGCGTTTGGCTAGCAGTGTGTGTAGTGACCAGCAGCTAGTCACTACTCACACCGCCAGCCAAGCGCCAGTCCACGTCACACCGCCAGCCGAGCACCAGTCCACGCACACCGCCAGCCAAGCGCCAGTCACACACACCGCCAGCCAAGCACCAGTCCACACACACCGCCAGCCAAGCGCCAGTCCACGCATACCGCCAGCCAAGCGCCAGTCCACGCACACCGCCAGCCAAGTGCCAGTCCACGCACACCGCCAGCCAAGCGCCAGTCCACGCACACCGCCAGCCAAGCGCCAGTCCAAACACACCACCAGCCAAGCGCCAGTCCAAACACACCGCCAGTCAAGCGCCAGTCCACGCACACCGCCAGCCAAGCGCCAATCCAAACACACCGCCAGCCAAGCGCCAATCCAAACACACCGCCAGCCAAGCGCCAGACCACGCACACCGCCACACAAGCGCCGCTCCACGCACACCGCCATCACATTTAGGATTTTTTTTAATATAAATAAGAAAACACAAACAAATTGCAAATAGATACAAATCTACTAACACAAAATCTGAAACTAAATACACTACACAAATGCCAACCTTGAAACTGAGCAAAAAATATTAAACAATAGAGGCCAGGCAGTTCACTTTACCACTCATGGATGCTCCCAAAAATTCTTTTGCGTGTGGTACATTCTAAAACAAGCAGGCACACACAGCCCAGGGTTAGAAGGACACTCGGGGCAGTACATATGAGTCTCCTTCCGCATACCTCTTCGCCAACAGACTCTACATCTCCTACTGGGAAAGTCTTTTGAGGGTGTGGGAGGAATGTGATCAGGAAAGTGGCGATCTTTCAATCTAGCAACATCCTCCACCACTCCAACTCTAGGAACACTTGCCTGTTCCACTAAAACAAGGCTGCCTATTACAGACTCCTGAAACTTAACAAAAGTCATCTTTGACTCAGGACAAGAATCCTGGAACACAACAAAAGCATTAAAGGTTGCCAAGTGGAAAAGATGGATAGCCAACTTCTTATACCAAATGTAAGCCTTACGAAGAGCAGCGTAAGGTTCCAACCTCTGATCTACTCTGTCAACACCACCCATGTGCCTATTATAGTCTAAAATGCACACAGGTTTGCGCACTTCAGCAATGTGACCCCAAACAGTCACAGGTGCAGTGCTTTCATCATGGATGGTAGTCAGCATGTAGACATCTCTCCTGTCTGAAAACTTCACAGCTAGAAGCTCCTCACAACGCAACGCACTGCACTGTCCCCGCACAAGCTTTTGGCAAACAAGTTCTTTTGGGAAACCTTTACGGTTAGAGCGGATTGTGCCACAAGCAACAGTGTCCACTTTGGCCAATTCCCTGAACAACCGCACACCAGTGTAGAAGTTATCTACATATAAATGGTGGCCTTTGTTAATAAATCCTCTACCAAGTTCCCATACAATTTTCTCAGTCACTCCAAAAGTGGACGGACAACCAGGGGGTTAATCCTGGATTCCTTACCGGTGTACACCCTGAAATTAGAGACATATCCAGTCCTACTGTCACACAGCATATACAGCTTAATTCCATAGCGTGCCCTCTTACTAGGAATGTATTGCCTAAAAACCAAGCGGCCCTTGAACAACACCAAAGACTCATCCACTGCAATTTCTTTCCCAGGAGCATAGATCTCAGAAAATCGATCAACAAAGTGATCAATGACAGGCCGAATCTTAAAAGACGGTCACACTCAGGGTGATCTCGTGGCAACGCTAAACCATTATCGACAAAATGCATCATCCGAAGCAGAAGCAAATACCTATCACGACTCATGACTGCCGGAAATATAGCCGTTGCCATCAAGGGACTAGTAGACCAATATGAAGACATTGATGGCTTCCTTTGAAAGCCCATCAAAAAAGTTAAACCCAAGAACTTCTTCATCTCTTCCAGATTTGTGGGAGTCCACCGGGTAGCTCTAGAGTGGGGCTTAAGGCTGGCACTGTTGTCCCTCAAAAACTGTTCGGCATACAAATTAGTCTGCTCACCAACCTCTGCCAAAAACACATCGTCCATAAACAACTGAAAAAAATGTATTGGCAAAAAGTTTTCAGTATTCACTCTACACCCTGGAACACCAGTAAAGTCTGGCAATGCCGGCTGCACCATGCCTGGGGCAACCCAGATGTCAGCACTTTCAACGGGAAGCCTTGCAGCCCCAGGCTGCAGCCAAGATGCCTCTTGCCGCACTCTACCAACGGGAAGCCTTGCAGCCCCAGGCTGCAGCCCAGATGCCTCTTGCCGCACTACACCAACGGGAAGCCTTGCAGCCCCAGGCTGCAGCCCAGATGCCTCTTGCCGCACTATCGGCACATCAATGTCCTCCTCTAACACAGGCATTTCATCCGCACTAAGAGTAGCTTCATCCGCACTGAGAGTAGCATCATCATCCGATGATTCCATGTGGAGAGAAAACTCACTGCCAGAATCGTCCCCTGCCTCCTCTGCCTCAGATGCAGAGTCAGTCTCTGAACCATGGTCAGAGGAAGACTCAAAAAGCATACCAACAACCTGCTGAGCAGTAATCCTGTGGCTAGCCATTATCCTTACTAAGAAAGGAGACTGCACAAACAAGTCAACAATAACCAACACTGTGCAAAGCAAGCAAGTAAAAAATGTGTGCCTTTATCACAAAGATCTATATACTCAAAAACTATACGATTCACTTACAAGAGACAGCTACACTCACCAGCACCTACTCTGCAGAGACACAGCAAAAACCAACGATATCCCACTAGAAAGAAAAAAACAAAACCAATTACTCACAATACAACAAAATACACATCGAGCACAAATGCAAAAAGTTTTTGACACTCAAAAAACAGAAGCCAAACATACTGCTATTATTACACCATTTGCAAAAACACATTCATGCAGAGAAATAAAACTCATTTACATTGTACAAAAAAGTCTCTTACCAAACACATGCAACTACACAAACAGCAGAACCCCAGTAACGAAACCGCAACCTGGAACAGTCTAAAGAGCAAAAGCCTTGACCTAACAAAAGGGAGAAATAAAGCATTACAATTGCAATTCACAAGAAATAAAACAATTAACATTATAACACGCTATGTCACTACCCAAATGGGGGCAGAAAGGCCAAATACACATAAAAATATATGTCCCTGGAAGCGGGCAATTTATTTATTTTTAAATACCTGGCTCTAGTGGGCTTTTCTGCCCCCCGGACCAGAAACGCCAAAAAATGCAGGTGATCTGTCCCCAGGGGGAGCAGAAAAGTCTTAAAAATTATTTAGGCCCATAAGGAAGCGACAACAGGATGTGGGAGCACACCGCTGACCTCTCAGGCAAGGTTCGCCCCTGGCATTCTGGTAAATGCAGTTTCTTGTAGTTCGCTCGGATATTTTCGAGTGTTTCGCCAAGGTTGGCGCAGATAGTGCTGATCTCTAGACACGTGTTTCTGGTTTATTAACCGTCATCAGTAGAGAATACAGTCTTGTATTTTGGGGTTTGCTGAGTAGGCTGCCAAACATTATATCAGGTCCGGTACCTCTCACTGGCGCGCAGGTTGCTTCATCCACGAGCTCGTCAGCTCAATGACTCACGGGAGTACTTTAAATAGACAACAGGATGTGGGAGCACACCGCTGACCTCTCAGGCAAGGTTCGCCCCTGGCATTCTGGTAAATGCAGTTTCTTGTAGTTCGCTCAGATATTTTTGAGTGTTTCACCAAGGTTGGCGCAGATAGTGCTGATCTCTAGACAAGTGTTTCTGGTTTATTAACCGTCATCAGTACAGAATACAGTCTTGTATTTTGGGGTTTGCTGAGTAGGCTGCCAAACATTATATCAGGTCCGGTACCTCTCACTGGCGTGCAGGTGCTTCATCCACGAGCTCGTCAGCTCAATGACTCACGGGAGTACTTTAAATAGACAACAGGATGTGGGAGCACACCGCGTGACCTCTCAGGCAAGGTTCGCCCCTGGCATTCTGGTAAATGCAGTTTCTTGTAGTTCGCTCGGATATTTTCGAGTGTTTCGACAAGGTTGGCGCAGATAATGCTGATCTCTAGACACGTGTTTCTGGTTTATTAACCGTCATCAGTAGAGAATACAGTCTTGTATTTTGGGGTTTGCTGAGTAGGCTGCCAAACATTATATCAGGTCCGGTACCTCTCACTGGTGCGCAGGTGCTTCATCCACGAGCTCGTCAGCTCAAGGACTCATGGGAGTACTTTAAATAGACAACAGGATGTGGGAGCACACCGCTGACCTCTCAGGCAAGGTTCGCCCCTGGCATTCTGGAAATGCAGTTTCTTGTAGTTCGCTCGGATATTTTCGAGTGTTTCGCTAAGGTTGGCGCAGATAGTGCTGATCTCTAGACACGTGTTTCTGGTTTATTAACCGTCATCAGTAGAGGTTACAGTCTTGTAAGAAACTGCATTTACCAGAATGCCAGGGGCGAACCTTGCCTGGGAGGTCAGCGGTGTGCTCCCACATCCTGTCGTCTATTTAAAGTACTCCCGTGAGTCATTGAGCTGACGAGCTCGTGGATGAAGCACCTGCGCGCCAGTGAGAGGTACCGGACCTGATATAATGTTTGGCAACCTACTCAGCAAACTCCAAAATACAAGACTGTATTCTCTACTGATGACGGTTAATAAACCAGAAACACGTGTCTAGAGATCAGCACTATCTGCGCCAACCTTGGCGAAACACTCGAAAATATCGGAGCGAGCTACAAGAAACTGCATTTACCAGAATGCTAGGGGCGAACCTTGCCTGAGAGGTCAGCGGTGTGCTCCACATCCTGTTGTCTATTTAAAGTACTCCGTGAGTCATTGAGCTGACGAGCTCGTGGATGAAGCACCTGCGCGCCAGTGAAGGTACCGGACCTGATATAATGTTTGGCAGCCTACTCAGCAAACCCCAAATTACAAGACTGTATTCTCTACTGATGACGGTTAATAAATGAGAAACACGTGTCTAGAGATCAGCACTATCTGCGCCAACCTTGGCGAAACACTCGAAAATATCGGAGCGAGCTACAAGAAACTGCATTTACCAGAATGCTAGGGGCGAACCTTGCCTGAGAGGTCAGCGGTGTGCTCCCACATCCTGTTGTCCATAAGGAAGCGACCCTTGCCCAAGGGGTCACTTCCATTTAAAATGTAAAACTCTCCCTGGTGTCTAATGGGGTTTTCTGCCCCCCCCCCCCTGGGGGCAGAAAGGCCAAATAAACAAACCGATCTGCCCCCAGGGGGGGCAGAATATATTTTTTTAAAATATGGCCCCTGGAAACGACCCTTGCCCAAGGGGTCGCTTCCAATTTAAAAAAAACAAATTCCCTGGCTCTAGTGGGCTTTTCTGCCCCCCTGGGTCCAGAAACGGCAAAAAAATCAGGCTATCTGTCCCCAGGGGGGGCAGAATATAATTTTTAAATAAATTTAGCCCCTGGAAGCGACCCTTGCCCAAGGGGTCGCTTCCAATTTTAAAATTAAACAAATTCCCTGGCTCTAGTGGGCTTTTCTGCCCCCCCTGGGTCCACAAACAGCCAAAAATCGGCCGATCTGTCCCCAGGGGGGGCAGAAAAGTCTAAAATTATTTATCCCCCTTAGGAAGCGACCCTTGCCCAAGGGGTCGCTTCCTTACTACAGAAAAAGGAATCCCTGGTGTCTAGTGGGGCATTCCTGGTGCACGATCGCGACGCTGTGCGCGATCGTGCACCAAAATGCCCTACGTGAAACACGGTTTCCTCTCCCCGATGCCTCAAGGCATCCAGATTTGAGCCCCCGCCCCACCGGAGCAACAAAAACGTACCCTCCCTCTAGATGCGCTGGAAAGAAATGATTTCCAGCGCGTCCAGCGCTTCCTGATGACGTCGGCGCGCGCTGTGCGCGCTGACGTCATGGGGAAGCGTGGGAGAAGTCGGGGGTGGCAGCGGAACTCTTCCGCTGCCATCCCCCTCTGTAGAGGGCAAGATCGATGCCCCAGGGGGAGCGCCAGCGTTTCCCCAGGGGCTGTGCTCATGACGGAGCAGTTCCGTCATAAGCACAGCCCAACCGATGCTCATGACGGAACCGCTCCGTCATGAGCATCGAAGGGGTTAAAACACTTACACACATGTGTAAACACAACAAACCAGGTCTGCTAAACACCAAGTTCGATCCAATGCCAAATGTTGATTGCGAAAGATATATTTTCAGTCAAGAAAGACAGAAAGTTGGCAAAATGATCGACAAATTTGTATTAAGACTTGATATGCTTATCAAACATTGCTGATTTAATGAGTTTAATGATGCAGAAGCTATTTGACTAAGAGTCATAGTTGGTTGCCTTTCTGAGTCCTTCAGATGACGAATGCTGAGAGAAAGGCTGAGCCTAGAGCGAGTCCCAATAGCTGCCAGAGCTGAGGAACGTGCCGCCAAACAAGCTGCTGACATTGAGGCTGAAGGAGCTCAAAGTGAGTCGGTCATAAATGTGACAAACAAGCAGAGACATAAAGCAGAGGGATACAAAGGGATGTCCCCAAAGAAGAAGTTGTGTTTCAGATGCAGATTGTCCTTTCCACATGACTGTAAATGTCCCGCCATTGGTCAAGTATGCAAAGGATGTGGGAAAGAGAACCACTTTGTGATGGTTTGCAAAGCAAGGGAAAGATCAAGTGTTTCACGTAGAAAAAACAAAATGGAGGAAATATCAATTGCATCATGTCATGCCAAAAAGTTCCAGAGATGTTCCAACCAGGCCCACAAGGCCAAGTGGTAGCATAATGTGAGGCAAGTAGAACTGAAAGTCAAATTCCTTGTCTAAAAGTTCATCACCGTCAGCTGCGGCCAGCACAGGTAAGCACAGTGGGCCGTTGAGATGGGGCAGGGCGCAGCAGGTGGGAAGTTGACAGATGACGGAATAGGTATTATTATTATTTTTTTTAAATTATACCTATGACCCTCCCACCCCGCCACACCCACCGCATTTACCTGTGCCGGCCACCGCTGATCATTGTCATTGCCAAGCGACAGTCAGGCAGATTGGTGTGATGTCAATGTTGACTGCTGGAAGACATGCACATGTAGGATTAGTTTCTTGCAAGGAACAATTCCGGTTGAAGCTAGGTCAACAAGTGAAAGTGTGAAATTCATTTGGACACTGTCCCAAGATCACACTGAAAGTGAATGAGTGTTCCATTCCTTTTATCATAGACAGTGGCGCATCAGTAAACATTATGCCAGCGGAAAAGTACAATGAATTGTCTCCAGTGCTCCGTTTAACCCATTCACAAACCAAAGTGTATATGTGGGCTGCTATAATGCCACTGCAAAGTCAAGGATCATTCATAGCAACTGTGAAGCACCAATTCATGTGCTGCAAGGCACTTCATCGAGTGCATGTTTACTCAGTCAGTCAGACTGTCAAATATCTTTATTCTGCTGACTTGCAGCCATAAAAGAATACATCATTAAAATATTTAAAACACAAATTAAAAATGTGATACAGACAATGTATGGTACACTTCAAGACAGTGGTAATTCATAATCGAAGTGTAGTAAAGGTAATTAATTAAGTTAATACTTCTACAAAATAGTAACATGATCTAGAAACAGTGTATAATAAACTTTGGAATAAACCCCTGTCCTATGGACCATAAAATCCAAAAGTAATTTATTAAAAACAAAACAAAAGACATCATTTCCCAACAATATCACGTAAACGGACAGCTGTAGAGATATATCTGTAGACCATTAAACAAGTGAATTCATCATTTAAAAGCTGGAGATGATATAAAGCTGGCTGACACTTCCTGATATTTAAAAATTTTAAAAGGGGAATAATAAAATCCCGCCTTGGCTTGATATAAAGTTGACAAAAGAACAGGAAATGAAGTGTGCTCTGTATAGATTTGGAGTCACAAGGGCAAAGATCCAGTTTAGCATCACAATAGGCTTTGCGGGGATAAGAAACCAAAATGTGTGAGATGCCAAACCTGAATCTAATAAGATAAAACAATTTAGTGTGACAGAAATAAAAAGAGAGATAAGGCTCAACACCAAGGGAACGTACTAGAAGCGAGTGTTCCGAGACTCTCTTTTTTACCATCTCTAGGCGCTCACTAGACAACTTTAGACAGGTCAAGAAGTCCTTTTTCAATTTGATTTTTGGGATCTTAACAATGAGTCGCTGGATTATAAAAACAATCAATCAATAAATCAATCAATATAACTTTATTCGATCTTAAACATTAAGATCATAAAAGTGCAAAGAAAATACATTGATCACCTGTTAAAATTAAGATACATCACCAGCAAATTTTGTTAAAAAACACAGAATAGGAACCATATAAAAGCATTATCCAAGACATTGATTAAAGCATGTAAAATTCATTCAATATCTCATAAAGTGCTTAGTGCAATACTGGGAATGGCTCATTTGCAAACAATGATCACCGAACAAAGTGCCATATAAAGTGCTAAACAGTGCCACGTTCATTTAAAATACAATCTTATCACCTCATTAGTCTCCTTTTAGATAAAGCCATACATAGATATGATGCAACACAAAAGTTTACATATGGATTTGGAAGCATTTGGAGAAAAAAACAAGGCTGGGTGACATTGTGCAAATTTATATTTTAAAAACAATGGGCGAATATACTTTTTCCGTAGACAAGAATAAAATTTGCAGAAGCATATACAATGTAAATTAGATTGAATAGATGTGCCATCACAGGGGCAAACTGAGAGTTCATTAACTGAGTACATCCCTGATGGGAAGGCCAGCATGCATGGAATAAAATTTAGTCTAAATCTCAGGAGTACAAATCTATGTTGAGCATTTGTCACAGATGTCAAATATGAATTTGCTTCCCCCGAGATAGTCGGAAGGGCCAGATATAATGCCCCCATGGTTTTGTTACAGTTTGAAGCATATCTTTCTTTTTCCCTATACTCTTTAGCACATGTTTTAATTTCCACCTTTGACGTACCCATACATGTAAGTGGATCTGTGTATAGGGTCACTAAACCCGGCTTCAACAGGGTATCCTTTTTCATAACGCAACCATGGGACCTGAAGCGCCTTATCAAGAGATAAGCAATCTTGGATAATATTTTGAGTGAGTCCCACTGTGTCTCTGGTCCAGATTGAGTGCCAAAGTAGGACCGGAGCTATAAAAATCAGATCAGATATGAATGGGACATTCAACTCTTGGTGCATAATATAATTTGAACAACCTTTCGGGAGAGAGAATAGCTTTTTGAAGAACCTGTCTTCTTTCTTTTGTAATAGGTCAGTTTTGGCTATGCCCCAAATCCCTGCTCCGTATGTAGGTGAAGCGATAGCTTTGGCGCCATAAATCTTTTTAATTGGTTCCAACGGTTTGTGCCCAATTATTTGGTAAATGAGCGAATAGCCATGGAGTTCTTTTCTAGTGCATTACATCTGTTCTCAACCATATTTGTCCAAGTCCCTTCACTATTAAAAGTACCCCCAAGTATAAAAATGATTTAGTTATTTCGATTTTCCGTGTAGCAATAACAAAAAGCTGGTAATTTTTTGGCTGCTTCCCTACTATTAAGACAAATGTTTTTGATTCATTTACTTGTAAATCTAATGCCGCCATATATGACACATCATTATTTATTAATTTTTGCAGAGCTATACCTGTCCTTGCAACCAATACGGCATCATCAGCGTATAGCAATATGGGTAGCTGTTTCTTGTTTACCTTGGCTACATCAGACACCTCAAAGCTCACTGCTGATTCCACACCGTTAGTATACAATGAGAATAAAAGAGGGGCTAAGACAAAACCTTGCCTAACCCCCCGAAGGATTGGGAAGGATCTTGTGCATTCGCCCTGGGTGCCGTACCTAACACATGCCGTGGGCTGGGAGTATTACTGTCTAATAAAAAGTATAATATTTTCCTCCACTCCCATCTCTTTCAAAATGATCCATAATTTATTATGCGAAACAGAATCAAACGCAGCGGAAAGATCCATGAACGCCATAAAAGCTTTTCCTTCTTTAGCATGGGTATACTTCGCTGCGATTAGATTTAAATTTAGGCACTGATCTGGTGTCCCCATTCCTTTTTTAAAACCATATTGGACAGGAATTAAAATATTTTTGTCAGCAGCCCATTCCTCAAGTCTATTTAACAACAAGCTGCCCATTAATTTACACGTTCCATCTATAAGAGAGATAGGCCTATAATTCTTAGGCAGCGCTTTATCCTCTTTTTTGAATATTGGCACAATTACTGTTGTTGTCCATGAGGCCGGGGGGGCCACCTTTAGCTATAGCATTGAAAACGTTAGTCAGGAATGGAATCCAGAGACCTGAGTGTTCAAAGAAAAAATCAAGAGGGGCACCGTTGGGACCTGGAGCCTTTGCGCTACTGCATTGTGTAAGGCCATTTTCCACCTCTGTCATTGAGAAGGTAATGGGGATACCTATGTCACAGTTTGGGTGGTCATCATTCAGGTTTACCCTATCTGCGGCTAACCCGAATATAGCTGTATAGTGATCCACCCAAGCGTCTTCCCCCACATTTATGCTTAAGGAGGGGTCTGTATCTTGACTCAGAAATGGTGAATTAACTATCCCCCAGAACTCTTTGGAGCTTTTTAATAGTGAGGCAAGCTGTCATTTTTCCCAGGCCTCCTCTTTTAAGGACATGAGTCTCTTCCGCCTGCATTTTTTGTATTGGGCTCGCAGAAGGCTAACCAGGGCAGTATTCCTTGGCTTTTCCTTTAATGCTTTATGTAGGCTATTAAGGGTTTTTGTACAAGCCGTATCAAACCAGCGTGGGGTCTTTACTAAACATCCTTTAGTTTTGGATTTTAAATTACTTTCCACCACACTCAGCAGTGAAACAAAGGCCCGGACTATACTTTGGGGGTCACTATACAAATCAAGGCATGTTGCAATTTCTTTCTGAGTACTCCCAATTACAGTAGGGAGTAAAATATCTTTGTTTATTTTTTATTTTATTTTTTTTATAGATATTTTTATTGGTTTTAGATAATCCAGTTCACAATGGTACACGGATCAAAGTAGACATCACAAGCGTGCCTTCAATTAGCTGGAAACAATGACTGTACGCATCACAGCGGTATCATAGCATTATGGTGTTACAATCAGGGTGATCACAGACAGATAATACACTCTAGAACCGTACAATAACAATCAATAGGGGCCACAATTCTGCGTGCAAGCAAGAACAAATAGGGTAAGAAGCCGTCATACCCTGTTAATGTGAGACACAGAGGACATATTATAGCTGGTTTTTTTTTTTAGGCCTATCCCATATAACCCTCATTCAATCATTATCCCCACTAGCGGCCTGTCTCGCCAAAAGATATTGCACGTAAAGACCCCAAAAGCTTTTTGGGCGATTTTTGGGGGGCAGCAGTTCATTATAGACATCTGACTGGGTATTGCAGTAAAGCATATCTCGTTCCCACTTTTTCAGAGCCGGTATAGGCCCGCGCATCCATCGCATCTCTATCCTGCGCTTAGCTAATCGTAAGCCCATGGAGATCAATTTCCTAACTTTCTTATTCAGAGGCTTAGTGTACCCCAATAGCGCTAGCAAAGGGTCAGGTGAGAGGGATTGACCTGTAATCTCATTTAATAAGTGAAAAATTTGTGTCCAGTAGTCTGCCACTGGTTGGCATGACCATGCTACATGCAGAAAACCCGCCCCTGCCTCCCCACAGCGCTCACAGCAATCTGTATCCCTGAGCCCATATCGATATAATCTCAGCGGAGTGTAGTGTACCCTATTGAGATACTTAAAATGGGCCAGCCTGTGCCGCCCATTAAGCGAAATCTTTTGTGTGACTGCACAGCAGTAATGCCAGATCTCATCAGTGAGGTCGCCCCCTAAATCGCGTTGCCACTCCAGTCTAGCCTTGGTGTATTGCGTAAATTTAAATGCTTGTGAGCTGGCATAAACTTTCGACACTAACTTATTAGGGGAATCTGAATGGATTACTAGCGACAGAGCGGGCAGCTCCGGTGGTTCCTGCAGTTCGTCCCCTAGCAAGGCCCTCAATGCATGACGCGCTCTGAAAAAGTGAAATTGTGTGAGGGGGGTAAGGTCGGGTATGCCCTCCGCTTCTTCCTCCCAAGTGCGCATTCTTCCCTCCACAAACAAGTCGCCCATCACATGTATGCTTAAAGCACCCAACGAGCGGAGCGCCCCTTTGTCAGCGCTGACGCTAAGCCAATGACACCACTCCACCGGCATCAACGGGGAATATAATAAGACGCCAGCCTGTTTTCTTATCAGGACGTGCCAGGCGTGAACCACAGAGTTAACGGAGTCCAGCACAATGCTGCGCCGATCAGGAGCCTGAAAAAGACTGCGAGGGAGGGGGTCAGGCCTAGCAACTACTTTCTCTATTTGAAGATGTGGCAGATTATGAGGGCCATGGACCCAAGTGTGGGCGTGCGAACACTGCGCCACCCGATAATATAGTTCCAGGTCTGGTGCCCCCAGACCCCCCGCCGAATAAGGCAGTGTGAGTATGTCTAGTTTAACACGCAGAGTTTTCCCCGCCCAGGCCAGTTTGCCTAGTAGGGTCCTTAGTGTCTTAAAGATAGGTTGGGGTATCACCATCAGGATGTTAACAGAAAAAGGAATCTGGGAAGTATGATCATCTTCATCAGGGACACACGCCCCACAAGTGAGATAGGAAGACGTATCCACCTGTCTATATCTTCCTCCAATTTAGTAATGGCTCTCCCATAATTTGCCCTGAGTATTTGTTCCGCATCGGAGTGTATCTGTATACCCAGATATCTGACCGGGTCCGTCGTCCATTGGAGAGGGTAATCTAAAGCAGTCTGGCCGGTGTCAAAGGGAAGATGATAGATTTGTCCCAATTAATTTTTAGACCCGAAACACTGCCAAATTGCAGCACCTCTCATATAACCGGAGAAAGATTGGTGTCCGCATCCCAGATATACAGTAACATGTCATCCGCGTAAGCAGAGACAACAAGATTATAGTGTGGGAACCGAATACCCCTATGGCCGTGATACTCACACAGAGCACAAATCAAGGGCTCCGCAGCAACAGCGTAAAGCAGAGGCGACAAGGGGCACCCTTGTCTCGTGCCCCTATAGATTTGTATGGGCGACAAAACTGCATCACCCAAACGTACACGAGCTGTGGGGGAGTTATATAACACTGAAATTCGTTTTTTTTTAAAACTCTCCAACTCCCAATCGCCTTAGCACCACCAGCATGTACTTCCACTCAACCGAATCAAAGGCTTTTTCAACGTCTAAGAACACTGCTGCCGCCTTAACGCTTGGTTTAACATGCTGCAGAGCCGCAAAAACTGTTCTCAGATTATAGGATAGCGTACGGCTGGGTATAAAGCCCGCCTGCTCAGGTCCCACCAAAGAAGGCAGAAGCGGGGTCAGTCTGTTAGCCAATATCTTAGCAAAAAATTTTGTGGCAACATTTATCAGCGAAAGTGGTCTGTAAGACGAGCACTCCTGGGGATCCTGCCGGGTGTCAAGATGGTTACTATTAGTGCCTCACGCATAGTGGGGGGCATTATGTCAGCCTCTCCCATCTCCTGAAACAGAGTGGTCAGGTGCGGGACCAGTAAATCACTGTAGGCCTTATAAAAAGCCACGGTGAGCCCATATTGGCCTGGCGCGCTTCCCTCCCGCATGGAGTTGAGTGCCGTACGGATTTCGACAGCTTCAAGGGGTCTCATGATGTACTCTCTGTGGCTATTCGTCAGCCAGGGCAGTTGTATATACTCCAGGTAGTTCATTATATTATCCTCATCTGGGGTGACTTTAGAACTGTACAGGTCCTGATAATATCGGCCAAATCTATTTACAATATCTGTCTGCTCTTTCAGAGCAATGCCCTCCTCATCTAGTACTTCTCGGATGACTCCAGACTCATACCGTCGGCGGGCAATCGCCGCTAGCACCGAACCCGGCCTGTCTCCCTCACCATAAGACCTGGCCAATGCGTATTTCCCTGTGTGCTCAATTTCTCTGTCGGCTTCCCCATGATACTCCTCCAGCGTTATTTTCATTTGTTCTATGATCTGAGGGTCGTTACTCTTAAGCGCCTCTGTTTCCAGTGCACTCAGACGGTCCTCTAACAGAGCAAATCTACCTCTAATAGAGCGGAGCACCCCTGTTAGAAATGGGGGTCTCTAGTTGGCAAGGGCTTGCACCTTTGTCCAAGTAGGGACCCTTCTTCCTAGTCAGGATTAGGGAGTTACACTCCTAAAATAACCCCTGCTCACCCCCTTGGTAGCTTGGCACGAGCAGTCCGGCTTATCTTAGAGGCAGTGTGTAAAGCATTTGCACATAACCAACAGTAATACAGTGTAAGCACTACAAACGGACACCACACCAGTTTAGAAAAATATCCAATATTTTTATATACTTAAAACAAGACCAATACGATAAAAAATCCACAGTACAGTACTTTAAAAATCTTCAGTTATCACAGTGTCCTTAAAAACAGTCCCTTGATGTCGATAGCTCCGTCCGGGGCTATCACGGCGTCGTGAACAAACAAATCCAAACAGTTCTGGCTGACCGCGGTGTCGCGGGTCAGCTACGGTGTCGGGAAGACCTGCAAACAGTACCTTTCAGAAATGCAGGGCAACGATGACCTCGCGGTGAGTTTCCGAAAACACGGAGTCCGAAGGCGTCGGTTCCGGAGGTCGGTGCAGGCGTCGTCGGGGCCCTCGAAGTCACACGCGTTGCAGATTGATCTCTCTGTTGAAGTCAGGAGCGCTGGCATCGGCAGGTGTCGGGTGCTGCAGTGCGAAGTGCAGCGGTGCGGTGCCCTCAGGTCGCGGTGCGAGCAGCGGCTCGGTGGCGGCGTCAGATGGCATCGTCGGTGAGACCAGGGTCGCAGTGTGAGATGAAGGCGGTGCTCGTCACGGTGCTGGCAGGTTTCGGTGCAGCAGCAGCGTCGTCGTTGCTGAAGCGCTGTTGTCGGCTGACGAACTGGAGTCGATGGCACCGGCGTTGGTAGGCCAAGGCTGCGGTGCGGGATGAGGGCGGTGCGTCGTGTAACTGTACGAGCGGTGCCCTCGAACCACGGTGCAAGCTGCAGCGTCGAGTCCGGCGTGGAGCGGCGTCGTTGGGGATACCAAAGCGTCGTCGTGAAGCGAGGCCAGGGTCGCGGTGCGGCATTGCAGCAGTGCCCTCTGCGGTGCCTTCAGGACACGGAGTCGGCAGCGGCGTCGTAGAAGGCGTCGGGCTTGAAGTATTTGCTGTTCCTGAGACTTCTTGAACAGGGGGCAAGCTCTACCTCAAGCCCTTGGAGAAACTCACAAAGTAGATTGCAGAAAGCTCAGTCCAGTCCTTTCACTGCCCAAGACAGAAGCAGCCACTGCAGGCCAACACAGCAAAGCACACAGCAAAGTGGTGGTTCCTCCTCACAGCTTCTCCAGCTCTTCTTCTTGGCAGTCTTCTTGATCCAAAAGAGTTCTAAAGTTCTGGGGTTTGGGTCCCCCTTTTTATCTTTTCATACAATCAAGGACCTGCTCTGCTGGTGATCTGGACTCCTGAAAGGACGTCCACATATATTTTCTCAGGCACAAAATCTTGTGTGCCGCAACAGTGGATCAGTGTCTCCCATCTGCCATCTAGTGTCTAAAATCACTATTTTTGAACCACATGTGCTGTATGTATCAATTGTGCCCCCCTCACGAATCACCACGGAAGGGAGTGAAACAGGGGAAGTAAAAAGTGGGAAACAAAGAAGACAGTGCCTCACGGGAGTAACACCATGGGAGTTTACAGACTGATACTCGCCTGTATCCTCAGGTTCTCATCATTAGCAACTGCCAACTTTTACAACAACATAAAGAGTGAGGAAAAAGAAGACAAAGTGCAAAGACTGTGTATGTTCGTGCACAATGCGTGAACCCTATGTAGGAAACCGGGGTCTACCAATAGAACAGCCGGTATACCTAGAATCTAAAACCGAGCTAGACAACCACTAGCTGAACTACTTTATTTCTTGGCTGTGTGTCTACTCCATTAAAACCAACATGTTTCATTGCCCGTAAGAGATTTTGCGGCAACTTCATCAGGGTAGGGTCAGCGTCCTCACTGCACCACTTTCCTCTGTTTGTCAAACCTACAAACAACAGAGAACATACAACACATTTCAAAACAACACATATCTCAGCACAGGCATCAAACTGAAAACAAGAGAAAGACTCCTGTAATATATGTAGCACACCAGAAACCGAGACGATTAGTTTTGGTGCTACTAGTGGGGAATGTCGACACCACATCTGATATATTTACCATGAGGTTGCCAATCTTCAGCATACCTGCAACCTCTTAAAAATGCTTCTAACCCTGTGTGTGTGTACTAGTCCACAGACACATCATCCGGCTCTGTCACTGCTCTCAGTCAGTCTGTGTGGGAGAGAAGATAAGGTGTATCAAGTATAATCCCGGGTTCTTTAGACCCCATGTTAAGCTCAAATGGCACTAGAGAAATGAACGTTGCCTCTATAGCAAATGGGACAGATGAGTATGACAGCCTACTGCCTGCTCCATTTACCGTAGCCACTTTCCTCACAAGCCACTCTGCTAGCTATCACCCTTGATGTATATAGGGGTGCACCTATATTAAAAGAGTTAGTATCCCTCCTACTAACATGCACGAGGCTGCCATATTCCCAGGGCTTAATAATGCACGGTCGGGAAAATTCCTCCTTCAATAAAAGTTTTTCAATAAAGATTTTTGCATCTTACCGAGACTCCTCGGGTTACCAGCTACCGCTCAGCACCTCATCATGTTGCTCTCACTACTGTGTATTTATGGGGCTACGCACGCTGCCTCAGATTGATTAGACCCGCCCAGCCTTCGGTCCTTGTAGGTAGCTTATACTTCCATCATACAACACGGCGGCCATTTCGAAATGTCTATCGCTAGCTACTAAGATGCATTTAGGAGTGCAGCTATACAAAAAAGTTATACAAAAAAGTTATACAAAAAAGTTGATACCCCTCCTACCAAGAGGCAGTTCTTCAACCTCAAGGTTACCACACTATCGGGGCTTGATGATATACGGGAGAAAAACTCCTCCCTCAACAGAAATTGTTCAGACATTTAAAAAAAAAAAATTTTAACAATTTTTCCGCATCTTACCGGAACTCCTCGAGTTGCCGGCTGCCGCTCAGCACCTCATCATGTTCCTCTCACTATTGTGTGTTTATAGAGCTGCGCCTGCTACCTCAAATTGATAGGACCTGCCCTGCCTTCGGTCCTTGTAGGTGGCTCGTTTCCTTCAAAACGGCGGCCATTTTAAAGTGTCTCTCGCCGGCTACTGAGAATCCTCAATTTCTCTTTGTTCTCTGAAGGCAGAGAGGCCTTTGCCTAGTCCAAACCAGTTCTGGTCAGTCCTGGAGCACTTTGTTGACAAGACTCCTTCTTTCCTTTTGCAGTGTAGGCCAGGGACATCAGACACACCACAGGAGGTGGAGCCAGCATTGTGGAGGGAAGGTACAGCCCTATTCAGGTCCCAGGTGCATCTCCTCCCACCCATCTACATGTAGATCGTGCTATTCAGCCCTGTGCTGACTCACCCTGTCTCCTGGAATCCCCCAGCCCCAGCCCCTGTCCCTCACACTCCAGACAAGGAATACACAACCTAGCAGAGGCAGGCTAGGATGGTTAGACAAGAAAATACCTACTTTCTAAAAGTGGTATTTTCAAACACAGAATGTTAAAACCAACTTCACTAAAAGATGCATTTTATCATTCTGAGTTCAGGCATACTAAACTCGAATTTCTACCATGTTCCCTGGGTCAGTTAGGATCATAGGATGTAATAATCAAAACTGCCCATTCTGGCCTATGGGGAACAGGTAGCATTGCAATACTGAAAAACGAAGTAGGCTGTATTTCACTATCAGGACATGCCACACACACCAGGGCATGCCCTACCTTTCACATACAATGCACCCTGCCCACCGGGGTACCTTGGGCCTACCTTAGGGGTGACTAACATGTAGAAAAGGGAAGGTTTAGGGACTGGCAAGTGTGTGCACTGGCCAAGTCGACATGGCAGCCCCAGGCTGCGCACAGGCTCTGCAATGGCAGGCCAGAGTTACACTTTACGGGCTGTTTGCCTGGGTGGCACAATCCAGTGCTGCAGCCCACCAACAGCATTTGATTTATAGGCCCTGGCACTCGCAGTGCACTTTACTAGGGACTGACACATAAATCAAATAGGCCAATTATGGAAACACCAATCTATAACACATTTTCTACAGGAGCACTTGCACTTTCCCACTGGACAGCAGTGAGGAAAGCGCGCAGAATCATTACACCAGCAAAAACAGAGTCAAAACCAGGAGGTCAGAAAGCAAAAAGTCAGGGGAAACACGCCAAAAGATGCCAAGTCTAACAACCCCCGAATGCTTATTCATGGCGACCCCCCGTATGTATACCTTAAACACCTCCCATACCGTGGCAAAATGATCCACTGAACCAACGTTGATGTCAAAGAATTCAGTGATAGCAGCAGCTAATTCAGCTTTAAATACCGTATCCAGTAGGGAGTACGGGGGGAATCTCCACAGAAAGGGGGGGGGCATGGGAAGGGATGGCAATCGCTAGCAGGATAGGAGAGTGGTCAGAGAAGGAGCGAACTAGTATATTGCAGTCTTGCACCCTGGGTAATAGAGCCTCCGATATTAACCAGTAGTCTATTCTTGTGTGCGTATCATGGTACGCCGAGTAGTGCCTGTACCCACCCTTCCCAGGGGACCTGGCTCTCCACACGTCCACCAGTTGTAACTGCAACGCCACATCCGCAATAGCCCTAGCAGCCGCAGACGGTCGCCTAGAGGGTCCCTTCGATCGGTCAAGCGACGGATCCAAAACACAGTTAAGATCCCCTCCCCAAATTAATGGCAATGGTCGGCAGCTCTTAACATGGGTTAATAGTGTATTATAGAACTGCGGGTCATCATAGTTAGGCCCGTATGTATTTATAATTAGAAAGTCAGCACCCCTACCACTACATCTTGAAATTATAAATCTGCCCGCAGGATCCGTCTTGCATTCTTCGAGTTGTATGCCTGACTTGGGATTAACCCAGGTGAGTACGCCCCTAGCGTGTGAGGTGAAGCCAGCGGCGTGGAATGGCCCTCCTAGGTTGCGTCTCGTAAGCATAGCGCTATTAGGGGCAAGATGCGTCTCCTGCAGCAGCGCAATGTCTACCTCCTTTCTTCGCAGGCACGCCAGAATTTTCCGCAGCTTTCTGTGGTCATTTAAGCCCCTCACATTCCATGTCATTAATCGGAGACATCTCCTATAACCCTGCCCGTGTTCACTGTGCGTCATCCTGCATCCTCACGTGTTCTAACAATCTCAGCTGTTATTGCAAATACGCTGCCGTGAACTATCATGCTCAGTGTGACCATGTGAACCGTAAAAAAGAAACCAAACCCCCCCCACCCACGCCATGCCATCCCCAACTAGGCATAAGCGGCATACTTCCCCCCTCCCTATCAGTTGCTAGTACATATAACAAAAAAACAACAGGTGTGTAACAATAAGCACTATTTAACCCGTGGCGGTGGAGCGTGAGACGCATTGGGGCAAATGTTACCGGCCATCTCTTCAGCGTAGTCCCAGTGCCGCACCGCCACTTACCAAGGAATAAGAGACTCCCACTGGAGACACTAGGTCACGCGGGGAGCCTCGTAAGCCACTAGTGATGAATAGCATCTCTCACCCGAGAAGACACCAACGTATCATACCAAGAAGCTTAATCACTGCAAATGAAGGCTGTCATACACATACATCTCGACATAAACTTAGAGTACCCGTGAAGGATTCACACCCGGAAGGCAAAGTACTGAAGCTCCCCAGGCCCGCTCGGGCAATCTACTCACAGGATGTATTAACACCACAATCTAGCGTGCAGTGTCTCTTATCAGTCTTTTTCATCAAGACCTCCATCCGCTCCGGTAGCTTGATCATCCGCCATCTTGTCTTTCCTGCGCTTTCTGGACAAGTCCCAGTTTTTGAGGGCTTTTTGCAGGGACTGAGGGTCAGAGAAAATCTTTGCCTTACCATCTAACATCACTCGCAGCCTCGGCGGATACAGCATCGCGTATTCCACTTTGTGTTCCCGCAACTTGCGTTTCAGAGGCGCAAATTGCTTCCTGGCCTCCTGGACTCTGATAGTAAAATCTGGGAACAAGGAGATGGAAGAGCCCTCATATTGCAAGTCTCCCAGTTCTCTTGCCCTTCTCAGCGCCGCGTCCTGGTCCCTGTAGTTAAGTAACTTCGCTACTACAGGTCGAGGAGGGGCTCCCGGGGGCGGCTTAGGTCCCAGTGACCGGTGCGCTCTCTCCACGACAAACATAGAAGAAAAGGTAGCAGCGCCAAGCAGCGTAGTCAGCAATTGTTCTATAAAAGTCTCCATGTTACCTGTCGCAGTGAACTCGGGTAGACCTGTAATGCGCAGATTACTGCGTCGCGACCTGGCTTCCAAGTCCTCAGCTCTGTCTTGCAAAATAGTCAGAGCTCTCTCCATCTGTTTCTGCACACTAGCAGTGTCGGTTTGCGCCTCCTCCGTTTTGTCGTGTAGTTCCTATAGTACCCCTGCAGGACCTGCACGTTTGGATAACATAAACTGTGGGCTTGGTGTTAGACTGACTCTGTGCACCCCCACCGCGTATGTTAGCCGGATTTGCATTAGCTAGCTCACAGTGCCACTAGAATCTCCTCTTATTGGGGAGAGATTAGTTTCTGGCAACCTTAGATCATGACAACCCTAATTCCTCAGAATCGTGGAAACAATGTACTACCTTTCGCTCAGTCACTCGTGCTTACTTATTTGGTTTGTCTCAGAGAGTTACACAGAATAAACAGTCTGGGCGTTTCAATAAGTATTTATTGAACAGTTGTTATTCTAGTGTAAAATATATGTGCTGCAGCAACCAGCAGACAATAGCAGAGATATATTATTAGCAGTACGATCAAAGTGAAAGGATAGAACAGTTCTACCATATAGCAATAATCATGAATACATACATGAATATAAAAGGCACTATGAAAGTGTGCATACTCCTACGATGCCTAACTAGATGTACCTGAGTGTACCTAGCATATGTGTAGGTCTAAAAGCCTAAGAGCCAAGAATCCCTCTAGGATTTAGTCGAACCCCCATACCTGAATAGAGAGAGTGTGGGACCCCATCCTTGTCTCGAATTGGACACCCCGCAAGGGCTGTGTTAGACCGCTGTCAGCTGGAGCGACTGCATGCAGGAGCCTCAGCGTCTCTGGTCAGTGTGTCAGCATGGAAGTCTCGGTTCCCTCTGTTTTACCGTGGCAAGATGTGGTGTATTTATACCCTAAAGTGTCTCGTCCCTCAGTATGGTTTGTATTGGTCTTTGTTAGACATGAGGAAGACGTCAGGGGTGAACTTTGTGCATACATATTATGCGGGAGAGGTAGCTGGTGAATGCTCATGCATAATTTATGAGTACATTGTAGGCCTGTGTTCTGGAAAGACCTTGCAGTGTTCTAACCACAGACTAGATAACGTTCAACCCTCAGAGCCCGTTCTGTACTGTAGGGAGCTAATGTAGGTGAAAGATCATGCCTATATTAGGAGCCATGACTATAATAGGGCATGTACGAGTATGACCATAATAGGGCATATACGAGTATGACCATAATAGGGCATATACGAGTATGACCATAATAGGGCATATACGAGTATTTCTACATTATGGCATATATGAACGGGTCTACATTAGGGCCTATATACGAAACATAACACCCACTCCACTTTCGAATTGGATGACAATGACCATACTTAAAATCTGGACAATTTAAAAATATTCACTTAAAAACAGCTAAAACATGGGTTTTAAAAAGACGTTAAAATTTTTTTAAAATGTTAAAAATTAGCTATTTCTTAGTTACCACTTGAAAAGGTCAATTCTGTCACATTTATAAAAGTTGCATCACTATAAGCTGAAGAAGGCCATGCTTTTCCAAGCGAAAGTGTCAATTTAGGAAATGTTCCAAATTTTGTTCGTCTATTTATGAAACGAAGTGGAGAAGCCGAATTCTTTCCCAGGACGCGATGAGCCAATTCAAGATTAAGTGTCCTGGCTGGGAGATACAGCATTATCGGTGTTAGCTACTGCAGACGACAAATCCAACGCTTCACAGAGAACGTCAATCGCACATAGATGGAATTTGGCACTGCCAACAGTCGTTGCTGCGGCAGTTTGTGCGGCAGTTGTTACCTCGGTGCCTGTGGAGGAGCCACCTAACCCAGCAGGAGCAAACGGCACTTGTGGATTCTCAAGGAATGCATTCATCAGAATTGGAAGACGCTGGGGACAACGCAGAGCATGGGCCTTTAGGGGGTCCAGCATAGCATCTAGGTCCAGTGGCGTATCCGATGGAAACGTTAGACATAGATCCAACGTGCATTCTTCTCCGCAGAACAGGCCTCGAAGAACAGGTAAGATGCAGTCCACCCAGACTGGTCTAAATGATAGAAACCAAGAGGCGTTCAGTTCTCTTAGGCAAGGTATGCCCAGAATATGCACCATGCGTTCACGATATTTCCGTTCCATGAGCGTGTTCGCCATTTCCACGGAAATGGGGCCGTCCATTCCGTAGCAGTAATATTACAATCAGGACTCCTGCAATTAGGAACAGGATAAGCGGGAGACCTCCAAAGACGCTTCCCAATACGGAGTGTATACAATTTGGGATTACTCCGAGGACTGTCTGAAAGGTGCTTAATAGTCCTGACCCTATGGTCTTAAATAGGTGTACAATACCGCTCGTATCAGACATGTTAAAGATACGACCCACCATTTCTGCGAAATGAAAGGGGCAGTTTGTACGTATAAGCGCTTGTATCTCAGTCGAGGTCCTTGCAACTTGAAGTTCAAAGATTTCTCAAGCGGAGGTTAAGGGCACGGGTTGCTGTAAAAGCATGACTTTCAGTCTGCTCAAAGTATCAAATTGTATAAAGGAAACATTCAACGAAGGCCATAACGGCGCCTCCCTAACTGTGTTCAGTGGTGGAAACAATACTTGCATACAGCAAGTAACCCTGGAGTTAACAGTGACCAGATAGGCGACGCCCGGAAGCATCCCACAGCAACCTTGATCATTTAGCATTAAGTAACTCCCATTCGAGAGCAGCTGTAAAACCGGCGTGATCATGGCCGCTGGGGTCCCTGACATGTGACAAGATAAGTTCGCTACCGAACCACTACATGCTCCATGTAGAGAAATATCCTGACACATGAGAGAACCGCTTAAAGCGTTCTTGCAGTTTGTACCGCTCAGATACACTTCTCGATCCCCATTCCGGCACCGATATCTATATGGTAACTCCCAAGTTTCCTTGATGTATCCCTTACCCATTTTTTCATATCTGCCTGCCTGCCTCTGCTCAAGGCAATATTGAAACTGAAACGTAGTGACCGGCAGAGTGATTTGGCGATGAATTAGCCATTCTGTTGATGGTGATTCGGCTACAGTGAATGGTAACCTTTCCAGTTTCTCAATACGCAGCATTGTATATTTGGCTCCCCTCTGTGCCATTTCTGTCTGTTTATCGGTTAGATTGTATTCTGAAGACAGAGACGTGGTGTTTATAAATCGCCAGGGCACATAGCCTGCACGCAAAGATTGCAGCGTCCAGCTTAACATCACAATAGAACGTAGCTGAGATTGCCCGTGTTGTAACAAGGCCAGATCTTGTTCTAATATGTCGATTGCCGAAGACACAATGTTGCCTAAGGAGTAAATCCTGGAGGTCAAAGTTGTTAACCATTATCCACTACAGCTAATGCCTTCTCTAAGTTAATTCGGTCTATTTCCCGTATTCTTTCTGCGGCCTCCTGTTGGGATATTTTCCAGTTTTCATTATAATAGGCATAAAGGCCAGCATATATGAAATGTTTCTGATGTGGTTACCTTGGGCCTAGTAAAAAATCCCTAAGGTCTACATCAGGTGTGAGTAAGGTCAAGTGATGCTTCACTTCTGTGAGTGTTGAGGTTTCTAGCCACTCAAGGCACAACTTCCCAACACTATAGGATGTCACTACCCCCGGGTGTTGTCTCTGTACATAGCGAGGATCTGGCCTATGGATACTAAATCTCTCTGGTGTACCTAGGAATCTCTGTTGACATGTGTTTGTGTCAATGGGCCAAATCAGCCATCCTGTCTAATTGGGATCTGACCTGTTGTACTGGAGAATGTCATCTAATCTTACCCCATGTGTAGTTGAATTCTGCCCCCCACCCATCTGTGATGGTGTCGGAAACCCAGGTGGGTTCATTTCCTTGTTCTTGGCTAGTCCAAGACAGGATGTCTGTTGCACAGTTTCATTTAGAAATAATATCTGCTGTGGAATGAGGCATGCTCTAAAAAGCGCTTCTGTTCCCTGGACTTGCCAGTCCCTAGAACCCCAGATTGATTTTAAATCTGTAGTGTCCTTCCATAGGTCGAAACCCTGTGTAGACAACTGAGTAAATCTGTTTGGTGTTAGTCAACATAATTTTCTGTGCTGATGTTGTTGCCACTTTGAAATAAAATGACTTTGGGTCAGATGTGTTGAACCCTGAAAAGTATATGAATTTCTGTGCAAAAGTTTGCGAACTACCTTTTGGAGGAGTTGGGCAGTGTTCCCATTGGTGGTATTCAAATACATTTCTAGGTGTTATAGATTTGTGCAAGAAATGATGACCATAATGTTGGTAACAGTACAATGTATCATAGTCTGAAGTACCTTCTAACATTTCATTGTTCGGAAATGCTGCAGTTTTTCTAAATCAGACATTATATTGTTTACAGTTTCAGTGTCCCAATCATCAGAAAATGTACTGGAGGTAATGATATCACTTAAAGAAATTTTAAATACATGTTTAAGCTTTAAAAGTTCAGTCGGACCAAAAATATTGAAATCAATCTTGTCCCATACTATACCGTCCGGTATAGGAACTGCTGTGATGTTCACTGAGGACAAGTCTCTTGGTTCACGATGTGAAGACTGGTGTGGTTTGACTCTTTGGGCTGTAGAGCTTTGCTGAAGGTATCGTCCATTAATAAGCATACTAAAAGTTATTATTAAACCTAGCCAGAAAAGAAAAAATAAATCCCAGTGATATATACGATAGTTCTATCCAAGGTGACACCAGGTAAGTCTTTCTAAAAGAGTTCAAAAAGTCAGTGAGTTTCTGTTTGAGTGATTTTTTGGCTGGCGTCGTTTCCGGCTCACTTGGATCCAGTGAAAACGTAACAAAGTTCATGAAATAGCCAGAAGCAGTTCGATCAATTGTTGGAATTGCATCGGGATTTGTTGAAATCGGATTTTGCGCTTGACGAGGCATGTGGACGTAGACGTCTGTAGTTGGTCTGATTGCAACGTGGTTGTTAAGTTGATTTTCTTCTTGAAGATGAGTTTCTTGTTGAAGTGGAACGAGTTCCATAGCATTGTTGCTTAGTCCTTCATTCCGTACAGGTGGCTCTTCAAACGTGATGAGTCTTTCTGTTTGAACTTCTTGGATTGTAGCAAGAGGAGGGCGTCTGCTACTGTGGAGTCCACGTGGCCTACTGTTTAGTATCAGCCACATAGTGTGGTTTGATTAAGTTGATTGAGACAAATCTTTTCTCCTTTTTCCCGGCAAGAGGCGGCAGAAGTACAGTTCTTGTGCCTTGGATTGCTAGGACCGGTACAGGCTTTCTGTAGGATGGCCCAAATTCTTTCTTGTCTGCAATCTTTTCCCTGACCAGATCCCCGACCTTTGGGATCCAGACAGGTCTTGCCGTTACTGCCTTGACTTCCTCGGTGGTGGTCTGTTTTAAGTGGACGTTGCTTTGTTGTGTCCTGGATTCATTTAGATCCTGTAAAACAGCCAAACGATCATGGATATCAAATAGTTTTTAATCCGCCACTGCGCCTTCACAATCAAGATCAGGTACCCACATTCTTGTCCCAAATAGGACCTCGTAAGGAGTGACTCCCCCTAGAGAGCTTCTTGGCTGATTATTCAGGGCTCGTTGTACCCCATATAAGTGATCGACCCATCTACCGCCTTTGCCTAATACCCTAGCTGTTAAAGATTGCTTTAAGTCCCAGTTTTTCCTCTCCACAACAGAATTTCCCTCAGGATGGTACGGAGAGGAGTACCGCAATGTTACGCCCATTCCTTCCATGGCCTCTTTGTAAGCCCGAGAGCTAAACGCCGGGCCACGGTCAGAATGTAACGTGCCAACTGCGTATGTGCCGATAAAGACTCGCAAATCTTTTATAACAGTTCGAGCGTCAGCGCAGCGCTGAGGCCAAACCCAGAGGAATCTAGAGCAGGAATCCACTGCAACCATGATATATTTCTTGGCCCCATCTGATTGTAGGAGTCCGCAGTGGTCCAAATATACACATGCAAGAGGTTTGTCTGATTTTAGTAATGGTGTCTGCGCTGGGCGTGTTACAGTGGAGCCTTTCTTCTGCTGGCAGATGTCGCACTTTAAGACAAAGGGCCTGATTCTGATGCAGTTAGGAAAGCATTCCCACCTAGGGCCTGATTCTGATGCGGTTAGGAAGGCCTCCTAATGGCATTTGCTCCTTCCAAATAAGATCGGGAACGTGTCTTCCCGACCCAGGGCCCAATTATGATGCGGTTAGGAACATATGCTCCCATTGAAGTCAATGGGAGTCCAACCAAATCGTATCTGGAAGCATCCGGATGCATCGTACTCCGTCGGTCGGACTCTCCCGATCCGAATGGGTCGGAAACCATTTCCAAACCGATTAGGTGTCTGCTTTGTAGTGTCCTTTTCAGGACTGCCCACCAGTTGTGGTTTTAATGCCTTCCCACCTAGACTGTCTCTGCCTAATTCTGCATATGCAGTTTCAATTATTTTGGGTAGTTCGTGTTGTTGATCTACTGGACTGAACTCCCTTAGGCGTTGGCGGATCGCCACTGAAGCTGCTTCCCCCTTAATGTTAGCTAGTATTATGGCTGATACCTGATCAAAGTTGTTTAGTAACTTCATCCCTAAGTTTAAGGCAGGCTCTGCTCCGTACTCATTTTGTATCTGTCTCAATACGTCTGGCACTACTGCTAAGGACGGGATACCATGTGTTCTGGTATATATGGCAGCAAAGACTGAACCCCAAGAGGTGCAATCCTCTACTTGTGGTGTGATCCCCATGGGCAAGCAGATTGTTAGAATTCTGTGTTTATCATAGATGGTAGTATTCGGGAATACTGCCTCAAGCTGAGTTATTTTCTGAGCTATCCAGAATGGGATCTGTTCGCGTTTTGGGGGCATTTTGCCCATTACCGCGTGTAATGTTTGAGGAGCAATTTTATTTCCTGTACCCTGAGCTGGAGTACTATTTGCTGCACCTGGTGCAGGTTGGATTGTTAAAGTCCTCATGGCGAATTGTGTCAGGTTTCTGTAGATTTTAATTAAATCTCTGTGTTGGATGAGTAATTCTGGCTGTGGCATTGTTCCAATGTCAGGGTGCGGTGTGTAAGCCGCTAGTATTGGCCGTGTGGTCCCGTCTCCTCCGATCGGTGGACAGTCAAAATATCGATTTTTAAATATCGAAGCACAGTTATATCGAGTTTTAAATATCGTAGGGACAAAATATCGAAGTCAAGAATATCTACAACCAGAATATCGAAGTTAAGGTAAGAAATATCGATGTTGCAAATATCGATGTTAGTAATATTGATAGTTAAATTATCAGTGTTAATAATATCGATATTTATATGAGTGTTATGTATTTTAGTATGTATTTAATATGTATGTGTTCTATATTTTTTGTTAAGTATTGTACTGTTTTTTTAAATATATGTATGAATTTTTTAGAAATTAGTAATTTTTTTTAAAGTAAATTTTGCGTTTTAGTACCGTAGCGGGTTGTGGGTTTATAGGGGAATAGGGTGGGAAGTAATTTAATTATAGTAAATTAAATAATAATTTTTAGGAATTATTAATTTATTTTAATTAAATGTTGTGTTTTATTTCTGTAGCGGGTTGTGGGTTTATAGGGTAATAGGGTGGGTAGTAATATAATTTTAATTAAGTAATTATTAATTTTTAATTATTGTTATTAATAATTAATGTATTGTTAAATAATTATTAATTGGTAATTAATTATTATTAATTGATAACTATTTTATTTGTATTAATTTATTATTGGAGTGGGTTGTGTGTTTTTAGGGGAATTGGGTGGTAAGTAAATTATTTGTAATTAAGTAATTAATTAAGAAAAATTGAGTATTGATAATTAATTTTTAATTGGTTATTACTTTTTATTAAATATTATTTATTGGTATTGATATTTGTTTTGTTAATTAATTATTAATTGGTTCTTAATTTCCATTAAATATTATTTATTGGTATTGATTTTTTTTTAGTTAATTATTAATTGGTTATTAATTTGTATTACATATTATTTATTGTTATTGACATTTTTTTAATGTAATTATTAATTGCAAATTAATTTCTATTAATTGAAAAATAATTTAATTGTGTGAAATTTTATGTGGAGTGTGTTGTGTGTTTATTGGGGAATAGGGTGGGAAGTATTTAATATTATTGAAGTAATTATTATTTTTGATATATTTGTAGTTTATTTTTATTTTTCTAAATGTATTAATAAATCATTATTTAATTACAATATTTATTTCATTTATAAGTATGTTATTTTTAACAACTACGTTGTCCAACGCTTTCCCTACTGCTGCACTCACTGGAGTGGGAATAGTAATTTTTACCCCTACGCTATCCAGCGCTTTCCCTACTGTTGCACTCTCTGGAGTGGGAATAGTAATTTTTACCCCTACGCTATCCAACGCTTTCCCTACTGTTGCAGTCTCTGGAGTGGGACTAGTCATTTTTACCCCTACGCTATCCAGCGCTTTCCCTACTGTTGCACTCTCTGGAGTGGGAATAGTAATTTTTACCCCTACGCTATCCAGCGCTTTCCCTACTGTTGCACTCACTGGAGTGGGAATAGTAGTTTTTACCCCTACGCTATCCAGCGCTTTCCCTACTGTTGCACTCTCTGGAGTGGAAATAGTAATTTATACCCCTACGCTATCCAACCCTTTCCCTACGGTTGCACTCATTGGAGTGGGAATAGTAATTTTTACCCCTACGCTATCCAGCGCTTTCCCTACTGTTGCACTCTCTGGAGTGGGAATAGTAATTTTTACCCCTACGCTATCCAGCGCTTTCCCTACTGTTGCACTCTCTGGAGTGGGAATAGTAATTTTTACCCCTACGCTATCCAGCGCTTTCCCTACTGTTGCACTCACTGGAGTGGGAATAGTAATTTTTAACCCTACGCTATCCAGCGCTTTCCCTACTTTTGCACTCTCTGGAGTGGGAATAGTAATTTTTACCCCTACGCTATCCAACGCTTTCCCTACTGTTGCACTCACTGGAGTGGGAATAGTAATTTTTACCCCTACGCTATCCAGCGCTTTCCCTACTGTTGCACTCTCTGGAGTGGGAATAGTAATTTTTACCCCTTCGCTATCTTATTTATTTATTTATTTATTTATTTTATTCATTTGTAGAGCGCATGGTTACACCACCAGTGTGTCCCCGCGCTAAAAGAAACTTTGAGAAGAAGTGGGCGTGCGAAATCAATCCACCGCGTTACCGGTAATTCTCCAGCTTTTAACCTAATCGGATTTAGCTTAAAGCCACGTTTTCAATTGTCTACGAAATCTTTTTTCACATGGCTCTGTTCTAAGTTCTAGCGGTAGGCTGTTCCACATTTTTGCTGCCTTGTATCTGAAAGAGCGCTCTCCCATTCTGGCTCTAAAAATTCTAGGCACAGTGGCCGGAGCCATCTCTGATGATCTTAAGCTACGTCCTGGGGTATACGTGGTAATTAGTGGTTGGAGATATCTCGGACCTTTTTTCAGTAGGATGCGGTGGCAATAGCACATTGCCTTGAACGCCACTCTCTTTCCCACTGGCAGCCAGTGGAGAGCTGTCAGTGCTTTCTTTGTGCTAGATCTTCTCGAGAGGCCGAGTACCAGGCGGGCAGCTGCATTCTGTATCCTCTGTAGCTTCGCTATACCTTTTTTAGTAGCTCCAAGGTATAGTACATTACCGTAGTCCAATTGGGAAGTTATGACTGCGTGTACTATAGTTTTCCTTGCATTAGATGGTAAAAGGTTCAGGATTTTATGCAAGATTTTCATGGCCCTGTAACATTTACCAGCCACTTTACGGATTTGGCATTCAAAACGCTTTCTCTACTGTTGCGCTATGGGGAGAAAGTGTATATATTAATTTATATGTATATGTTTAATTTATTTTAACATTTAATGTATTAGTTATTATTTTTAAATATCTTTTAATATTTTTAACTATATTTCTTTTAATTATATGTATTATTTACTTAATTTTACATTATTATTAAAACATTAAAAAAACGATATTTTTAACTTCGATATTTTTGACAACTATGGGGGTCATTAGGATGGGGGTCGGAAAATCACTCCGACCGCCATGGTAACGGGAAAACACCGCCTGCTAGGACCGCAGCATAACCGCCGGTCCCATTAGGATGCTCCACAGTCGAAATCCGACCGCGGCGGTCGGATCGCGGCATCTAACATTGTGGCGGGTGCTGCTGCCAGCAGCACCGCAGCGATGTCCAAAAAAACATGTCCTGCATATCCCTGCACTGCGTGGCAGGCACTGCACAGTGCCTGCCACCTGGTACAGGGACATGTAGGGGGGTACCATGGGTACCCCCCCAGTGCACCCACACACCCCACAACACAATGGGGGCCTGCAATGGGCCCCCGGAGACATTCACTGTATCCTTTTCATGGCGGTTCCACCGCCGCGGAAAGAATGGCTACCGCCGGCATCATAATCATGCCGGCGGAGCCTGGCCCTGCACAGGCCCCATTTTAGCGGTCCAGCTCCGCCCGCCAGGCAAGCGTGCGGACTGCTACCGGCAGAAACGTGGCGGGCGGAAAATCGCACCGCTGCGGTCGTCACCGCCATGCTAATGGGACCGGCGGTTTTTTGTGTTGCGATCGCGGGCGGATGACCGCCGGCCCGGCGGCGGTCATCCGACCGCCATCCTAATAGACCCCTATATATTTTTTTCGATATTTTTGTACTTACCTTTATGTAGATTGGACTTCGATATTTTTTACTTCTATATTTCTGTGTCAATATTTTTGCAGGTCGAATTTCTGTCCGTCGATATTCTGTCATACATTCCTCCGAGCGGGCCTAATCTTAGTCTTCCTCTTACGTGGGGTAGGGCATCATTAAACCAGTAATAATGTTCCTGGTAAGTGAGTGGAATCTCTATGTCCTCAAATGGGGCATATTCCGGTGGTGCATCTCCTGCTATATAGTAGTGAAATGTCTTTGTTATGGCATTTGCTGCTGGGAATGTAACCCATGAATAGAACACCTCTGTTTTGTTTGATTCGTGTGCCTCAATCACGAAAACTACCATGCCACCCCTAGGGTGACTGTCATTCTGAATTTTGGTGCAATCTGTATTGCATCTACAGGATCTTCTCCTTCTTCTGAAAAATTCAGTTCAACTCTGTCTTCCCTTACCTCGGTATCAGGCATGTTTAGAGGAAGAAGTGTTCCAAGGGAACTAAGATAAGGTGTTATGCACAATTTAGGAACTAAGGGGCCCATTACGATGGCGGGCGGACAAAGTCCGCCCGCCACCGTAATGGTGAATGGGACCGTCCGCCAGAGGAGCGGCGGTCCCGCTTTAGGCATTAGGATGCCACCGCCATGGTGGCATCCCGCATATATTGAATTGCGGCGGGCGGTGCTGTAAGCAGCACCCCCACAATGCAATATATGCATGTTGTGCATTTGCATGCACAACGTGACAGGCACTGCGCGGTGCCTGCCACCTTGTGCACGCAAATGCAGGGGGGTACCATAGGTACCCCCCATGTGCACCCCCCCAACATCTTGGGGGGCCCGCAACGGGCCCCCAACAGCAAAGACTGTATGCCTTTCCATGGCGGCGTTGCCGCCATGGAAAGGCTGATCTCCACCACCATCCTAATATGGATGGCGGTGTCTTGCAGACACCGCCACCATATTAGTGCCCTTTTCCGCCCGGTCCCCTGTCAGACCGGCGGAAAACCGGCGGACGGTCTTTCCATCCGTCGGGGTCCCCCCGCCATCGTAATATGGTGGGGGGGAATCGGCATGCGGGCGGTGGAATATGGCGGGTGGATCGCCACCGCCATACTGGCGGTGGCGATCTGCCGGCTATTGTAATGACCCCCTTAATGTCTTTCAAGCTTGATTAACCAACAGCCGATAAATAGGATATCTCGCCTACTCAGCTGTGGCGGAGTTTGTGCCCACCCACTCCATACGTCTCTGGGGTTTTGTGAGTAGGTTCTCTGAGAATAGCACAACTGAACTACTCAGATTCTACTGTTAAATAAGTACCCAACCAACGTTGGCGGCGCCATGTCGTGTAGTTCCTATAGTACCCCTGCAGGACCTGCGCGTTTGGATAAAATAAACTGTGGGCTTGGTGTTAGACTGACTCTGTGCACCCCCACCGCGTATATTAGCCGGATTTGCATTAGCTAGCTCACAGTGCCACTAGAATCTCCTCTTATCGGGGAGAGGTTAGTTTCTGGCAACCTTAGATCATGACAACCCTAATTCCTCAGAATCGTGGAAACAATGTACTGCCTTTCGCTCAGTCACTCGTGCTTACTTATTTGGTTTGTCTCAGAGAGTTACACAGAATAAACAGTCTGGGCATTTCAAAAAGTATTTATTGAACAGTTGTTATTCTAGTGTAAAATATATGTGCTGCAGCAACCAGCAGACAATAGCAGAGATATATTATCAGCAGTACGATCAAAGTGAAAGGATAGAACAGTTCTACCATATTGCAATAATCATGAATACATACATGAATATAAAAGGCACTATGAAAGTGTGCGTACTCCTACGATGCCTAACTAGATGTACCTGAGTGTACCTAGCATATGTGTAGGTCTAAAAGCCTAAGAGCCAAGAATCCCTCTAGGATTTAGTCGAACCCCCATACCTGAATAGAGAGAGTGTGGGACCCCGTCCTGGTCTCGAGTTGGACACCCCGCAAGGGCTGTGTTAGACTGCTGTCAGCTGGGGCGACTGCATGCAGGAGCCTCAGCGTCTCTGGTCAGTGTGTCAGCATGGAAGTCTCGGTTCCCTCTGTCTTACTGTGGCAAGATGTGGTGTATTTATACCCTAAAGTGTCTCGTCCCTCAGTATGGTTTGTATTGGTCGTTGTTAGACATGAGGAAGACGTCAGGGGTGAACTTTGTACATACATATTATGCGGGAGATGTAGCTGGTGAATGCTCATGCATAATTTATGAGTACATTGTAGGCCTGTGTTCTGGAAAGACCATGCAGTGTTCTAACCACAGACTAGATAACGATCAACCCTCAGAGCCCATTGTGTACTGTAGGGAACTAATGTAGGTGAAAGATCATGCCTATATTAGGAGCCATGACTATAATAGGGCATGTACGAGTATGACCATAATAGGGCATATACGAGTATGACCATAATAGGGCATATACGAGTATGACCATAATAGGGCATATACGAGTATTTCTACATTATGGCATATATAAACGGGTCTACATTAGGGCCTATATACGAAACATAACAGTTTCATTGATTCTGCGTTCGGCCATATCAAGACGCTCCGGGTGCTTGTCGACTCTCTCAGTCATACAGTCCATCCTATAGGACAAGGTGTCTATTTTTGCGTCAATCGCTGATAAGCCTTTCTGCATAGTCGCAAGGATTGCTTTAATGTCGCCAATTGGGTCATCCGACATTGTGTCAGGCTCCGACGCAGCTGACTCCGCGGCTTCATCTCTATGCCTGGTTTTCCGTTGCTCAAAGCTCAGCTTGGGCTGCGTCTTGTCTGGTTTACCCATGCTAGCGACACTCAGGGACAATGCAAGGTGCGCCGGAATAGCGTCAGCTGCTGCCTCGGCTGCCCCACCTGGGAGAACCCACAGACGCTAGATGAGGGCCGCACAAAGGGGAGTCTATACTGGTTCACACCAGGTAGCGCTATAGTTTGCCTCAAGAACTGGCGTAGTTCCACCCTGTCCCCACTAAAAGCATGGGTCCCCGCTTTGTTGGCACTCAATGAGGTAGTTTCTGACCTTGCACACCAAACAGATCCCAGCACCAGTGCAGCACAGCAAAGGAAGGCAGGCTATGGGTCTATGGCGTCGTGAGTGCTGCACCTCCGGTCTCTCCTGCACACGTTCAGCGCCTCAGATGTAGCTCCGGAGGCTCCCCGCGATCAGGCCCGCTCACCCGATCAGCAGCAGTCAGGCCGCGCGGTGAAGTGCGTCACCGCCGCTCAGCCGCGGGTTCCGGAGTGCCAGCTTCAACCCAGAGCTCAGCAGCAGCAAGGGGTCTCGCTGTCCTCGGCAACGGCGCCACTCACCCCGGAGCAGGATCGCCACCAAGCAGGGGGTCCCGCCGTCTCTGCCCCGCAGTAGGTACAAGGGCCGGGCAAGCGCGCGCCCCCGTCGCCGCAGGAGTCGTCACTCTCTCCGGCAGCCGCAGCGCGCGGTGTAGAGGCCAGCCGCGTCCGAGGCGAAAACTTCCGTTTGGCCGGGCCGTTCAAGTCCGTTCCTGCAGCCTCCGGGGCACCTTCACTAGGGCTCAGCTCACACGGAGTTCCGGGTAAGAAATCAGGATATTAACTGCTAGTAACTTCCGGATTAATGTGGCGGTTATCGGAGCTCACTTAGCAAGCGGCCATCTTTGGGCCAGGAAAGCTCCGCCCCCATCTTTGTTTATTTTTGCCCACTTTAACACTATGCCATTCCTTCTTGCTATTCTTGGTGCTAGAACTTTTGTAACTTTGCTATTAAAACATCCCTTCCATTGAATTTTAAAGGTCAGTGCAACATGATCACTAACAATTGACACAAAGGTTCCTATCTGATTAAAAAATCTCTTAAAAGAGGTCGCCACCACTAAATAATCTAGCGTTGATCCATGCATTGAGTCCCCAAAGGTTTTTACCAAAGTGCCCGTTAGCTCATCTACAGGGTTGAGAATCTCCAGATTTCTCGTAACCAAGAGTCTGTTCAGTTCGTCCCCATATTGATTGTGTATAAAATGGTAAGGTATAACCCCTTCTTCGTCTACCAATCCACATAACGGTGTTGAGGTTTTTGGGCAGCTATGAGCATTAAAATTGCCCACCCACACTATATGTAAGGGTTTATGATAGGTGCTTATTACTTTTTCAACTGCGTTTTCAAGTGAGTGGATTACCTCTGCCATATTGCCTTCGAAATAGTTGTTATAATAATTGATTAAGAGCATATCCTCTACACCAGAGCCACTACAGACTATTAGATGGTAATAAGAAGACTGCACATCCACCTCAATTATCCTTACACACAAGGTGTTTCTTATCAGCATTAGTAAACCTCCTCTAGCTCTTCCTGACCGGGACGGAATTTCAGGGGTATGAATAGCACGAAACCCATCAAAATACACTGCACCCACTTCCCATGTTTCTTGAAGGCACACTAGGTCATAACAATTGATAATCATAGACCAATCTTCATTTTCCCTCTTGGACCTGAGCCCGCTATATTCCAGACTAATACTTTCATGGTGTCGGTTCCCCGGTCCTGAGGCTGATTGCCAAAAAAATACAAAAGCAATCCACCAGCCCATTGACTCCAACTGTTTTTTTATATAACTAAACCAGGGTATCTTCAACATGTAATTAAGTTTAAAACAGTCTAAGATAATTGCGCGATTAAGGGCTGGCTCCTCCTTTGCCCGAATTGAATGCCACAGTAAAATTGGAGCAAGTTCACTATGACAGATGGCAGCGGGAAGACTACTGGGGACTGTCAACAAACGTCTCATAAAGTTGTTCTCAGCTGCTTGGAGACGAGCCGGATTACAGAAGCCCCATACGCCAGCCCCATACAAGGTGACAGAACACGAGCGGGCCTTATAAATATTGATTATTGAATTAATCGGTCTTGAGCCTAGCTTCTTCGTAAACCTGAATACCGCCTCCAGGTTTTGATTAAAACTACTGACCCTTGTTTCAACTAGATGGTGCCAAGTGCTTTTCTGATCAAACGGGATTCCCAAGTACGGAAAAGTTGGGACATAGGACAGCCTTTCATTGTCAATAAAACATGGTTTTAAAATGGGGGGAGATTTACCTGCCACCATAGTGTAGGACTTTGCTGTATTAGTCCTTAAACCCAATTCGGTCATAAAATTGTTAAACCTAGTCACAAGCTTCTGTAGGCCCACAGTGGTTCTGGCCATTAAAACACAGTCATCGGCATAAAGTAATGCCGGAAGATTTCTGGTACCTATCTTAGGGACATCCACATTCCCTTGATTAATATAACTTTCTAACAAGGACAATAGGGATCCTGAAGTCAAGATTTGTTGCCTGTATGTCTCAGGAAGACAACTGTACAGTCTTGAAAAGTTCTGTGCAATTATGCTTGTGTGTCTCACACTGCAGAACTGCAATGAGAGTGACAACATCCCTTGAGAAGAAGCACCAACTGGCATTGAGGAAGTATTTCAAACTTGCCCTCCTAAGTGGACTCTGGAACACAGGAGAGACAAAGGAAGAGAAATTACACTGTGAACAATTTTGTTTGATAAGAATTAGACCTTTACATATTAACTTATGGCTAAGACCTCTAAGTAATGCACCTGTCACTGAAATGAATAAACCCGCTAAGGAAACTTGTCAGTTGCAATGCTTTTTGCCAGGTTGAGTTTATTGGAATGTGTGCCGTGTACAAGCACTCTCTGCCACCTGTAGCCATGACGTTTTAAAGGTTCACATTGGTAGACACACCTTGAAGAAATGATTGGTGTTTGGGTCATTACTCATCAAGGTCCTTGATTCTATGTGAGAGCACGTGACATACCATTGAGTTAGGAACTGCTTAGCCATACAATCAAGTAGTAACCTCTGTTCATTTGTATACAGCTATTTTTTTTATCATACATGAAATCCAAAAGCAAAACAAATAATACATACTTTTTAGGGTGTTAAGGATAATAAGATATATAATGAAAAAAGAAGACAAAGCTGATTGTTGTATAAACATATTTATTTAGAATTAAGTATAATTTTTTTTATAAAATGTCAAAAGTTAAACAGATGTCAAGGCGCAACCAACATCAAATTTTTTTTTTGTTTATACATATCTTATGTTACAATACAATATATTTTACTTCCAAATAAAGTAAAATATAAAAATTACACATGTACACCCTGAACGTTAACATAAAAATGGCTTAAAATTAAAAATATATGTTGGAATAATGTAACAAAGCAAGTACAGTTTAGAATCAACATTGTTTAATTCTATGCATATTACGTTTTGCATTTGCTTAATCGTCTGTAGGACTTTTACATTTTTAGCATGGCATTCATCGGGTAGTACATGCTCTAGAAACCATTTTTTTTCTTATGTACACTGCTTTTGTTCTTTGGTAACTATTACTTCCAAACTATGTTGCACCTAATGTTTTTCTGTGATTTTATAGAACAACAAAAATATATCCTTGTTTCCATTTATTGAAACGTGAACAATTTGTAAACTAAAGAATGGCATTTTTTTTATATTTACTGATGCTGTCCTGTGATGTTATGGCTCGTTTCTTAATGATTGCTGTTTAGTTAAGATCTGCTGTATGTTAATCGGTATTTATCGCTAATCCGTTTTGCACCTAAGGCCGTTTAATTGTGATTTGTCTGCTTATAAACATCTGTTTAAACCTTTAGTGATTTGCTATTTATAATTTGTTGATCTGTATTAATTAGGTTGTTTCATGCTGTTGATTGTCATTGTTTTATGTTTTGTGCGTTTAGATGTGCTTTTATGTTTTTATATCCAGCATAATTTTGTGATGCTTCTGTTACCTCCTGGAATAAATCCTTGATCTTGAGCAGTTAGGCATGCTCATGTATGTTATTTCTTCATCTTTACTAGTAGATGCCCTCTCAATACTGACTAATGATGTTTTTTCTGTTTGCTCCATCCATAGGCATACCCTAGCAAAACCTTTTGCAACTATTTGAATTTGAAAGTCAACATACGTCCCACTATGCTCTGCCTTGAGGAATCATGAATATTGTCTGTAAATGAGATATGTGAATTTGTTCCTTTAACATTTTATGTTATACTTTTAAAATAAAAAATAAAAAATGAGTAAATTTCTGTCTATCCAAACATTAACATGAAAATTGTATTCAAATTGTAAAGTTAATCTTAAAATATTATCACACTACATATCATCATCACACATATTATTATAAGTCCAGTGTTCGAGAACATGGTTTTATTAAAGCAATATGACTTAAAAATAATATTAAAGAAAAAAATTACATTATTACAAAAATTATTTTTATTTGTTGAGGAATGTACATATCACCAACCTGGGGAGCAGTAGTAATTTAGCTTATGTTCAATTGTATTAAGATAGCATGAGTGCATGACATTTGCCATTTTGTATTGATTTATCACATAAGATCAATGTCAATGTTTGTATATCATGTATAGCTTTAACACCAAAAGAGGTCAGTAGTTTGTGAAATGTTATTATGACTTCATTTACTGTTGGACCTGGACCTTTCTGCAGGGTATTTCCCAAACCTTTTGCCTCTACCCTCCTGTTTTCTGAACACATTTTTGTTGGATTTTCAGACGCTGCACACTTTACCACTGCTAAGCAGTGCTGAAGTGCCTATGCTCTCTCCTTTAAACATGGTAAAATTTGCTTACAGCCAATTGGCCTAGTTAATTTGCTTGTAAGTCCCTCGTAAAGTGATACTGCTTGTACCCAGGGCCTGTAAATTAAATGCTACAGTAGGCCTGCAGCACTGGTTGTGTCACTCACTAAAGAAGCCCTATAAACAGCCTATAAGTAGCAGGCAGCCCACACAGGCTGCCTGCTGCAGCCTGTGTGGGCAGATTTAAACTGCCATTTCGACCTAACAAGATAAACCTCTTTTCAGGCTTGAACCTTACTTTTTAATACATATAAGTCACTCCTACGGTGGGACCTGAACAGCCTAGAAGGCAGGGTGCAGTGTATTTAAAAAGCAGGATATGGGGGGCGTGGCCAAGATGGCGGCTCGGTAGGACGTGAAACTCCGTCCCTCCGGCCCCGCCGTTTCTTGGCGTTGTATTTGCCCCATTCCCCGGTCCCCAAATATCCGAACGCGGACTGGAACCGGCTAGTGCTCCCTCCGATGCAAAAGTGGAGGGTTTCGGCGGCCGTTTCGGCGCTCCTGGATATGTGCCTGCTTTGACCGTGGCGGAGCCGGAGCGTGTGGGACGGCGTCAGCGGCAGCGCCTCTGGTTCGGCTCGAAGGGGCCCCGTAACAGAAGGGAGTGAACGAGCCTCGGAGCCCATAGCAGAGCCTGGGCCCGCTTGGGGAGCCGGCTGCAGGTGGAGGAAGGTGAGCGGCCCCTATGACATTGAAGCGCAGTAACTGACAGGCCGGAGGTCTGATTGCCGCCCGCCATCTTGTGGCTTCTCTGTCCTGCCGGCCGGATGCGTCTCGGGCTGCTCCTCCTGAAGCTCTGGGATTCCAGCCACGGGGCCAGAGGGTATGTCCGGACCGGCGATCCATCTTGCCTAGTAAGGGGGTAGACACACAACATAACACGGGCACGCAGTGACTCCTCGGAGAGGTGCTGGCTCTCCGCCTGCCATTTTCTTTTCTTCCCCGCCTGAAGGGCCGGCGCGCCGTGGACTGTGAAGCCTGGGGCCCGGGGCCTCTTCCCCACGAAGCTCAAACGTACAACTACCCTGGTAGCCGCCCAGCCCGGGGTAAAGACTGACGCTGTGAACTGTCTACGGAGTGCCACCCAGGCCCTCTAGACCCCGGTGAGTGCGGCCTGTATACCAGGACCGATCCTGCTTGACCTCGCCTGCGCGCCACAAAAGCAACCATCGCAGGGGCCTGGCACTACTTGGAGGCGATAGCCCTGCTGAAATTGCCCTCTTCCCACCCCGCTGCCGACCAGGAACAGAATCTGAGAGGCTGGGCTACACAGGCCCGCCCTTTGACCACCCCAATTGGAGCTGCCCGGGTCATTTCGGCCGGCCTAAAGAGCTGCACAGCCTGATACAAATTTGGCCCCCACGGATGCAGCAGCCGCTAGGTGAGCCCTGCGCTGACCATCTACTAAGGGACATAATCTGAGAATACGCCGCCGATACCGGGACCAGTGTGGGCCACTGCCTGGGGAGGGGCCTCGTGCAGCACGTGTATCCCTCCATGAGTGGACCTATTTCATTATCTTCGCAGACTACCCCACCCGGCTAAAGCCCGAACTGACGCAGGACTTTAATACGTGCCGCAGAGCACGGTGAGAGCTGGGTCATCGGCGGCCCACAGGGATACCTAGCCCGATCAGAAGCCGGTCACAGTGGAGGAGCAGGCCTGAGTGTATGCAGGCTGCATTCCACAGTTCCAACGCAGCCTCCGTATATCAGCCCCAGTCGGGTCGCCGGGCTGCTGTGACTCTGGCCACAGACCTGCAGATCTTCCCTAGCCACCTTATCAGCCGCAACGCAGCAAGATGGCCTCGGCCCGAGTGAAAAGGGAGAAGTCCCTCAAAGACCTGCTGCTGAAACAGTCCAGTGGCCCGGACACGTCACAGGGGGCGCCCAGAGACCAGGGGCACTCGGATACGGTGGAAGGCGCGGACGGCCCGGCCACGAAAGCCTTCATGATGGAACTGTTCTCCGCCATCAAAGAGGACATCCTCGACCTAAAGGGCCAGCTCTCGGCGGATCTTAAGGAAGTGCGTCGCAACATGGATGAAGTGGGTGAAAGGGTGGCCGTCCTGGAAGAGCATGAGCTGACTCATGAGGAAGATCTGCACCAGCTGCAGCAGGAAGTCATCCGGCTGCTGGATCAAAATCTGGATCTCCAGGCCCACGTGGAAGATTTGGAGAACCGCTCACGGAGGAACAACATCCGCATCTGTGCGGTGCCCTGGAGGGCTGAAGGTGATAATCTTCGGGAGTATGTCCTGTCCCTCTTTCGGCAGGTGCTGGGAGACGATGGCCCGTGGGAAATCCAGATGGACCGGGTACACCGTGTGGGCCTCCCCAGAGGTGAGAAAGCCCCCCTGCCCGATATACTCGTTTGTGTACACGACTTCCAGGTCAAAGAACAGATCTTGCGCAAAGCTCGCGCAGTCCAGCCGATCCAGTTCCACAGGCACTCCCCGGCCCTCTTCCAGGACTTTGCAGCGTCCACTCTCGCTAAACAGAGAGAATTTCGTGTGGTCACTTCCTTTCTTCGCGACAAAGGGATTCCATACTCCTGGGGCCATCCCTTTTGCATCATCTTTAAGCATCAAGGGAAACTGCGACAGCTGCGCTCACTCGCTGAGGCTCTTGATCTGCTGGGGCTGGATGCCGACATGAACTCAGAGCAGAAAGATGGACCCAAAGACCGGGCCGCACGACGACCCCCTCGATGGCAAACTGTTGGTAAGCCGTTGGCCTCTGCAAAGCCAGACCCGGAGGAGATGGCGAAGGAACGTGAGGCGGTGATTTCTTCCCTCTCTCAGCCCCACAACCGTCCGTGCTCCCCTTGAGCACTCCAGCCTGGATCAACGGAATGGAGGTAATGGAACGAGGCCGGAGGGGCACTGGGGACGGCGACCTCTCCTTATTCAGTGGACTACCCCTCCGCAGCCAGTGACTCTTCAGGTACTCTGTTTTGCGGTTTTCCGCCAGGGCCATGTTCCCCTTTGGCCTTTCATACCAGACGGACTTATGTCTGTTGTTCTTTTCTTGGTCTAAATTTTCGAGGGTTGTTTTCCTTTATCCTTGCAGACGGACTCATGGCTCTTGTTCTCTTTTGGGACTGTGTTATTTGGGGATATGTTTTGTTGCATTTCTGCTGGGGTTTATGTTGGGGGTTTCCCGTATCAGGCACTGTGATTATGGCTCCCCTTTGATGGCCCATGCGCTCTCCAGCCCGCCATTCGCCCTGCGCTCCATTTGCCCTGGGAGTGCGCCTCGCATACTAACCTCCACTGGCTATGCCTAGAGACCTAAAAATTGTGAGCCTCAATGTTCGAGGCCTGAACCATTCCACGAAACGCGCTGCGATCCTCTCCCTCCTCGAACAATCTGAAGGGGATATCTGTATGCTTCAGGAGACCCATTTGCTAGCTAAAGATACTCCCCGCATGCGCTCCCGGCGCTTCCCACATCAGTATTGGTCTTCCAGGGTGGGGAAAAAGAATGGGGTGGCCATTCTACTAGGGGCTAAATTTGATGGCAAGGTGTTGTCTACCTTCTACGAGTCCAAGGGTAGGGTTCTCGCCCTTAGAATCCAGTGGGGGTCCACTGTCCTCACTTTACTTAATATCTGTGCACCCAATGCGCATCAAGAGGCCTTTCTTCGCAGGCATGTGACGGAGGTTCTGGCTTCTTGGGACTCTGCACTGATAGTGGGTGGGGACCTAAACTTAGTCATGGATAACGACTGGGACCGTTCTGGGCAGCGCTACACTCAGGTGGGGGCCCTCTCTACAGAGGGACAGCAATGGCTAGCCGAGATCGGCCTCCACGATGTTTGGTGCCTTAAGCATGCGAATACGCGCGATTATACCCACTAGTCTGCAGCACACAAAACATATGCCCGCCTGGGCATGTTCCTGGTCTCCAGCGCGCTTCTCCCTAGAGTGCAAGACGCCTCGATAGCTACACGCTCCCTCTCTGACCACGCACATATCTCTCTGCGCCCTGATGGGGTTGGGCATGCTCCTGCTAGGTGGCGACTATGTGTAGGCCTCTTACACTCCCCAGACATTGTAAAGGATGTACGTACCAAGATATTGGACTACCTTCAACATAATGATACCGGTGCGACATCCCTAGCCACTGTCTGGGAAACCCTCAAAGCGGTGATACGGGGGGAGTTTATGGCTATTTCCTCTGCCAAGGCCCAGAGACGTAGGGAGGCTCGTTCGGTTCTTGAAAATGAAGTAGCGGAGCTTGAAGCAATACATAAACGCACGGGAGCCCTGCGGGTATGGCGGGCGATGGAGAAGAAGCGGATGCTCCTAAAACCCCTAGACCTTGATAGGGCGGAACATGCTTTACTCCGCCTCCAACACAAGTTCTACTTGGGCAGTGACAGATGTGGGAAGATGCTAGCGCAGAAATTGCGTGCCAGGGCAGTGGCAGGGACTATCCCCTCCCTTAAGCGGCCTACAGGCGAAGAGATCCACCTGGACTGCCAGATTGTCGAGGAGTTCCGATGCTTTTACCGCTCCCTATATAGTCTAGACGCTCCGAACATCCCTGACGCTCGGGACTATCTGGACTCTAGCAACTTCACTCGTCTCCCGAAGGCAGAGGCAGATCTACTGGAGAACCCCCATCCGCGTGGACGAGGTTATCTCAGCCATCTCCCGGCTGAAGCTGGATAAGTCACCCGGCCCGGACGGCTACCCAGCCCTGTTTTACAAAACATTCTGTCATGAATTGGCCCCCCTACTAACCCGCCTGTTCAATTCCTTCCAAGACAGTGGGGCGCTAACGGGATCTATGTGTGAGGTGGCGATTTCTGTCATCCTTAAGCCTAATAAGGACCCAGGACTCGGTAGTTCATACCGCCCGATTTCGCTGCTTAACATTGATGCAAAACTCTTCACGGGCATACTGGCATCTCGGCTGAATCCCTTAATGGCCGGCCTTATTGATCCAGATCAGGCGGGATTCATTCCCACACGTCAGGGAGGCGACAATACCAAGCGCCTGCTCCACCTCATCGACAGTGTTCACCGCCGCCAGGTGGGCGCTGTGCTCTGTCGACGCCGAGAAGGCGTTTGATAGAGTATGCTGAGAATACCTCTTCGCCGTCCTGCGGAGCTTCGGATTTGGCCCCCGTTTCATCAAGTGGGTACAGTGCATCTATCGTGCCCCACGGGCATTTGTCAGAGTTAATGGGGTCTCCTCATCCCCCTTTGAGATCGCCCGGGGCACAAGACAAGGGTGCCCCCTCTCACCCCTCTTATTTGCACTCTACATGGAACCCCTTGCGCAGAAAATCCGTGATCACCCAGGCATCCAGGGACTAAAGTTTGGAAGCAACATTCACAAAATAAGCCTCTATGCTGATGATGTCATCCTGTCCCTTGCGCAGCCTCTCACCTCCCTTCCCACGCTGGTTGAAGAACTCGAGTCCTTCGGCCGACTTTCTGGCTTCAAGGTAAACCTTGGCAAGTCCCAGGTCCTTAATTTGTCCTTACCACAAATACAGGTTGAGGCCCTCCAACAGTCTCTTTCCCTGCACTGGTCCAGTGACCCGGTGCCCTATCTGGGCATCCTTCTGACGCCCTCGCTCCCACGCATGCTAGAGCTGAACTACACAACTCTGGTGGCGCAGACGCGGAAGGCACTAGGCGAGTGGGCTAAACACAATCTGTCATGGTTTGGGCGCATCGCTGCGGTCAAGATGACGATTCTGCCGCGCATACTATACCTCTTCCAGACCCTCCCGTTGACTCCGCCACCTAAAACCTTGCGAACGTTACAGCTTGCTTTGAATAAATTAATTTGGGGCAATAAGAAGGCACGCCTTTCGGTGGCACAAATGTTGCGTCCTAAGGAAGATGGCGGGGTAAAACTCCCACTAGTTCACAGATATCTACAGGCCGCACACCTTCGTTATGTGTTGGAATGGAACCACCCACTGTCGGAGAAGCACTGGACCTTCATGGACCAGGCAGTATCTGGCATGAATGTCTGGCGTGAAATCTGGCTCCCCCGCCGATCACGCTCTTGGGGCCTTTACTCTTCCCCGGTTACGGCAGCTACCATGAGAGTGTGGGACGGGGTAGCACTCTCGAAAGGCCTCACTACCTTCCCCTCCACGTTGACTCCAATGGTGGACAACCCGGATTTTCCCCCGGGCAATAGGACTGTGGTTGCTCAGAGATGGCGGGAGGCTGGTTGCAAGTGCTTGGGCCATTTATTTGATCTCGACGGCATTATCCCATTTGATCGAATTCGCCACAACCTGGACCTTCCTCGCTCTGATGAATTTTATTATTTGCAACTCCGACACTGGGCTACCTCTAAGGCCTACCTACCACATGTTTTTCGTAGGCTCACCCCTTTCGAGAAATGGATTGCGAATTAAACTGATGACAAACATCTCATAGCAGAATTGTATGTTCTCCTTAACCAGCGCCAGGCAGGAAATCGCTCTCGCGGCCAACTCCGGTGGGAGGTAGAACTTGGTCGGGCCCTCACGGATAAGGAATGGGACAACATCCACTACAGAGCGCATCACACAGCCTACAATACGGCAGGGACTGAATCCGCGTACAAGGTCGCATCTTATTGGTATCTTACCCCGGCTAGGATACATCAATGGAATAAGAATCACACTGAAGAATGCTGGCGAGGTTGCGGCTTGTCAGGCTCCCTTGCACACCTTTTGTGGCACTGCCCGAGGCTAGAGCGATTCTGGGAGCAGGTACTAAATGACATTGATGAGGCATTTGGCACCGAGATACCTCGCTTCCCGGCTTACACCCTGCTAGGGCTCTCGAACCCCCTCACCTTCCCATTGCTCTCACTACACGGCAGGCAGATGGCGTTAGCTCTCCTTGCAGCGCGGCAGGCGATCTTAGTGCACTGGGGTACTGCCACGATTACGGACCACTCGGCTTGGCTCCACAGGCTCTGGATGACCCTGGCCATGGAGCGACTCTCGCTGATCCAAAACCAGAAGGGCGAGACATACACCGAACTTTGGGCTCCTTTCATAGCATTGTTATCAAAAGATCTTCGTGAGGTCACTTGCCCCAAACTCCTACAAGTGCTACGTTTAATACCTCCAACTACGGAATGAGTGGGGCCCCTGTCAGGCGAGCGGGAGGGGCTGGGAGCGAACGTGATGGGTTATTGGGGTCACTATGCAGCTTTTGACATCTTGGTAAGGGTCCCCCTTTTTTTTTCCCCCTTATCCTTTAGGGGGTGGATGGGAGGGTGGGGTTAGTTCTTCTATTTTGTTGTTCCCCTTTTCAGGTGGGCTCTCATTTCTGGACAGACATTGTCCTTTGATCATACATGCCGTTCCTACTTGCTAGGTTTGATTCTGTGTGTTGCCAGCCTCCGGGATGTCGGCATTAACGAGGTAGACCATGTACACACTCAATGCATTGTTTTTGGCCGCCAGCCCCTGTGGTTGTAGGCGATGGCTGTGTGAGAATGTCAAGTTTCCTACCAAATAACTCAATAAACAGATTTGTTCCATAAAAAGCAGGATATGTGCTTTTAAGTTTTACATGTCCTGGTAGTGAAAAACTTTTAAATTTGTCTTGTACTACTACAAGACCTACCTCTCCCATAGGATAACATTGGAGTTACCCTATTACATTTAATAGGATGTAACTTCCAATTGGGAGTAGGTGGACAGGTCGATTTTCGTGTCTGAAGAATTGTAATTAAAAGCCCTCTTTAATGGAAAAGTTGGATTTGTAGTCATAATTCTGAAAATGCCACTTTGAGAAAGTTGCCATTTTCTTGTCCTAGCAATTTGGTGCTTGCAGCCTGATCCTGGGTCACATGACTAGACGTAGCTGGAATTTGGTCTTTCTGCATTGCTCACAGACAGTGAGACAAAGGAAAGATAGGTGTTGGCAGGATGGGCCACTCTCAGCTAACGAGGGGGAGTAACTGTCACCTACCATACTTGCACATCACAATGGCTCTGCCTGAGCAGTCCCTCCCAAAGAGGGTTTGTCACTAGTCTTTTGTGGCCCCAGACAAGCTAGGGCCAGGGCAGGGAGGAAGGGGATGCCTGACACCTCAGGGAATGAAAACCTCTAGAAGTTTCTTCTACTTCAAAGTGAGTATCCGGTGTGAACATTGGACCGCAGACCCCAACTTTTCACTACACTTAGGACCTGTGGACCAGGAAGAAGGACTGCTGTACTGCTGAAAGGACTGACACTCTTCTGAACTGCTGCACGGAAGGACAGCTACCCTGCTGTACTGACCTGCTGCCCCCTTGAAAAGATGAGAACTACTGGAACCGCTTCTCTAAACCCATGGACCCCATAGTGACTTCAAGGGCTAGTTCGCTGGCCTCCTGATCAGAAGCCTCAGGGACAGAACAGGCTTCCAACAGCCTTGAACTCAGCAGCTGGAATCAGCCATCTGCGAATCCTGCCCTCTTAAGAGAGGCCATCCCAGTCCTGGACCCTTGGAAGTGGGCCTGAAGGGCTCATCTGCAGATTCAGCTGAACAGACGCATTTCCTCTGCAGCGCATCTCCCTCAGAACTGGTGCATCGCCTCTGCCACCTGGTTTAGTACATTTTTCATCTTGTTGGTGAGTTTCTCTGAAAGTAAGTCCGGGCTATATACTGTTACAATAGTCAAAGCGCACTCTCTTAACCTCCACCCAGTGGTCAGATTGGAGGTCCATAGGGTGGTTCGCTTAAGGAATGTTTAAGGGGCCCACCTTCCAATAGAATGGGGCATGATTCTTGCCTCACAGAACCTGTTTTGTTTCCTTCATTTTGCTATTCTGTGTATTTTATGGAGGGATTAAAGTCTTTTTCCTAGCAATATTCAAAAGAACAAAGATAGTATACTGGCAGATTGACTGAATTCCCTATTTACCATTCGCAAATCGTACTCCCCACCAGAGAACACTGGTTAAAAAACATATCTCAGCACTGTTCTTAGGTAAATCCTTACTTTTGCTTGCGTTTTAAACATGCTCTTCTTTCTAAAATACTAGCTGCTGTGCGGGTGCCTCTAAACTGCACAACTATGCACGTGGTTGAAACTACATGACAAAGTTCCTTCCTCTTTTTTTATTTAACTGCAGTGACATTGCAACGTAGTCAAAAATTGTAAGCACAGGGAAAATGAAACTTAAGAACAAGTAATTCAGAAGAAGGAAGTAATGCTGTTTTGTTTCCAGACACGTGTTTTCGTGTGTGCTGGTATTTTCCCCACTGTCCCACGCTCGTCGCATGGACAGCTAGTCGGTCTTTTGATGGTATTGTGTTGGGCCCATCCACAGACGGACATCGATGAAAGCACACTGCTGGGTTCCCTACTCATCATTGCATAATGGTTCCCAAATCTCCAACTTTGTGGATCAGTATAGTTTTGCTTCTTTCATTTTCTGTTGTTTCCCTGCATGCAGCCGATATATCCTGCAGAAACGAAGATGGCGAACCCGTAGACTGGTGAGTCATTGCAAATAGTTATTGTGATAGGATCGGGGTTCTCCCAAGAGTTCGCGTTAAAAGATCTGCTTCAACAACAAAGTCACTACCGAGGACAATACTTTCAGAGGGTTTGAGGGGAAACACTACAGAGAAACCTTAAGTGAGAATTTGTTACCTGGCACTAGAAGAAGAACTCTTTAAGTGAAACTAGTACACCAGACTGCTTCACAATGAGCATGTGTTTTTTTGTTTACCGATTATCTCCCATATTTACCTTACCCTATTCAAATACTCACCATAACTAGTTTAAAGTTAGCCTACCCTTCCCACCTAACTTCATCTCTTAAAATATCGCGATCTCATGCTAACATCCTTAATTCCTCAATTCAAACGCCTGATTTTTAACTTCTATTTATGTAAATATGTTTAGTTAAAAATGTTTTTCTATTTGGAACCCCGTATTATGAAATTGTCATACACGATGCTAGTGGCCAACTATTCATCATTTATTACGGACGCCCTTGTGAAGGGGAGACACATTTTTTTAACCAGGAATAGCTAGTTTTGTGTCCTTATTTTGGAACGATCCATGGTGAATACTGTCTGTATTATAATTTGAAAACTATATTTGTTCATCTCAAATTGGTTATTCATTTGCTTTCATGTAGCTGGATGACATATTGTTGGTAACAGGATGTCTGCAGTGACTATTCACTCGATATCTGATTGCACAGCGTAGATTAAACTTATCACATTATCAAAGTCAAACAAAAACGTACACAAAGGGTCACAACTTTTAAACAATTGTTAAGTTGCTCATTTTTACATGTTCTCAAGCCTTTATTTGGCTCATCAAAAAAATGTGCTGAAATTAAACTGTACGTAAATACTTTTGACAAATTGCTACAAAAACTGTATGTGGCATGAACATCACAATATTCATGATACAAAATTATTGTTAAACATCCAAGAAATAGCATTCCCCAATGCATTTCGGGATCATCAAATCCCTTCTTCAGGGGCCTCTGTGAAAAAAAAAATGATAATGGAAAATTCTTAATGAAACTCAATGATAACATGTCTTCAAATACAGGGATAGCTACCTGATCACCAGAGATGCACATACACATGGCAACACTGAAACAAAGGCTTGTGTGGAGTGAATACCGCCACCAAAAATCAACCAACTGAAACCTCTGCATGCCAATTATTAACAGAAAACTAAAATAGGAAGATTGTACAACTGTGACCATGTGTCAACCTAAAGGTGCATAAACGCATGCAAAAAAAACCAAAATTCAGTGACGTGTCTCAAGGATACATACCCATCACCAATGTTGCTGAATAAGAGAAAAGAAAATAAGCTTACTGGATGACTGCCACTAACTGAACAATCACGAAAGGGATGCTCTAATTTCTGTGTATATTATCTGCGAAATAGTTCAAAATATAAAAACTAAGGGGCAGATTTACGTTTCCTTGCGCATCCCTGCAAATCAGCAGGGATGCGCCAGGAAAGATGCGTGACGCAAGTTTACCCTTGCGCCACCACAGATGCGCCACATTTACAATGCGGCGCATCATGGCGCAAAGATAAACAGATGCGTGTTGTATCTGCCGGCGTAAGGTTGGCGCAGTGCTGGAGTTGTGTCGCGGCGCGACGCAACTCCAGCACTGTTCCAACCTGGCCTATCCTCAACATGGTGCATCATGCCTTACGCCTGCTTCAAGCAGGCGCAAGGTTTTGATGCAGCGGGGTCGGAAAAGTGACTGAGTGAAATCTTGTAGATTTCACTCAGGCACTTCTCCGAGGCGTTCCTGCACCGGAACGCCCACCCTGCGCCGGAACGCCCACATGAAACCTGACGCAGGTTTCATGTGGCGCAGGGCTTTACAACGTGACGCATCTCCCTAGATGCGTCACGTTGTAAATCCCCCGCAGCATGGCGCTAGCTTTACGCCGCCGCTGCGTCACAAAAGTGACGCAACGGCGGCGCACGGGGCTTGTAAATCTGCCCCTAAATGAGGGATGAATCCATGCTGTTGACAACAAAAATCTTTTATAAAGGCTACAAGCCAATTATCCATAACTTGCTTTGAGTAGAGACACTAAGCTGCGTGATTAATCATGCGACACCTTGAAACTGCAAATGGAGCACCTTCATCACAACTACCGCAGTCAAGCAATACTGGAGTGCCTGCCTAATTCAAAAGATAACCAAAAGTAAATTCCTTACTGTTGTGGAGTTACCTGCTGTCTCATAACACACTCTCAGATCAAGTGTGACCCTCGTGCACAGAAGATTTCTAGTGAAAAAAACCAAGATTCAGATATCTCAAATTATCACGCTTGCACAGAGTCCCAAACGCTGACAATCTCATGTCATCCGCTTACCGGTCTGAATGAGTTGCAAATCCTGTAGAAAACAGCTTCCCTTTCGTCTCTTCGATCAAACAAGAGCGTAGAAACACGTTGAGATTTAAACACGTGTTAAACACAGAAGACGGACTAGCGATTCCAGCAGAATAGCCGCCATCTTAGCGTAATCACACAACTGTATGAACAGCTCTAAATATACTGTGTAGCCATAAACACGTGCTCCATACGTGTCCAATTCATATCTCTACTCTAAACGCCTATATTAGAAATAAGATGTGTCCGGTAGAACGGACAACCAAGAATTCTCTTGAATCATAAAATCCAGGTAGCGACCCCAGCGCAGTGCAGCCGCCATCTTTAAATGATAACTTTGAAGTCTACATCAATATTAATCTGCTGAAGGTCCATGAATAAAATACTTCCTGAACTTTCACAGGGCTGAATAATCTCTACTCTGAGCACATGCTTCTTGTCATTCATAAAAAGAGTAAACAAAGAACCATGATGAGATGAGCACGAGTGCCTCTTTCGGGCACCACCTTTAATTGGACAAACCTCCTGTGTGAATGCAAATATCAACCCCTATGTTAGTCAAAACCGCGATCAAAGTTGTGTAAGATTGATAACAATCGAGTACACATACTGGCATCCTATCTCAGTCAGATGATACTACGTCAAAATAAATCAATAGGAAAAGGAAAGAGCGCGATATTCAAAAGCTCCTTCACCTCATGTGATGACAAAGGGATTAGAAAAATAAATTAGAAAAAAGAAAAAAGTAGCAACGAAATCCCCAAAAGTCCTGTTGCCATGAGTTTGCACAAAAATCAACGGTGGTGATAACATGTACAGCATGAAATTGCACAATTCGTATGAAAATGGTCCAAGACCAATGGTCAGACATGAAACACTGTTTTGCCCAAAACAACATCTTTACACAATAAAATGCACTGTTTATGTAAAATGTCGCTGATGACAAGTGAACCAAAACGTGTGCGTGAAAATACATTATAAAAAACAAATCATGTCCATTTTATCATTCAATCCGAATGGAGTCATGGTATTAAACATCTTAATCCACCAGATTTCATGCTGTGATAACATTTTTGCATTAGCTCTACCTGCTGTGATCTGCATCATTTCCAAAATTGTAAACTTTAACTGTGCAATGGTGTGATGATGTTGTAACCAATGTGAGACTAGGTTTGATTTGGTGTTCTTTGTCCTAATTGTACTTTTGTGCTCAGTTATTTTGGTTTTAATCTTGCGCTCGGTCTTCCCCTCATATGTTAAGCCACACGGACATTTTATACAATAGATCACAAATGAGGAATTGCAATCTCGTGTGTATCTGTGTTTTATGGGCTTACCAGACTGTGGATGGTTTATGGTGTTACCTAACATGACGTTATTGCAATTGACGCAGTTGAAGCATTTATGCATACCAGATTCTGTAGTGTTGCTGAAAACCTTTGATCGTGTCAACATTTCTTTCAGATTGCGGCTCCTAGTGTGCGAAAATAATGGTTGTTGTTCGAATAATCCATTGAATTCAGGTTCCGACTGGAGGAGTTCCCATCTAGACTGGATGATTCTTTTTATAGCCGCCTATTTGGTGGAATACTTAGACACAAACACCATCCGGTTTTGTGGCTTTTTTTTTTTAACAGAGTTTTATATAGCGCAAACTTGACCTGGTACGGGTATCAGAGCGCTTTACATAGCACCAGTTACTTTACATGCGGACACATTCATTTTTCTTAGGCACGGGGAGATTAAGTGATTTGCCCAGAATCACAGGATGTTCAGCGTCATTACTGAGACTCGAACCTGGTTCCCCAGAATCGAGGTCGACTGCCCTAGCCGTTAGGCCAACTCCTCTCCCCATCTTGGTGTGAGTAGAGAGTAAATCCTATCTCCGCATGGTGGGAATTCTGGTAACAGCATCAGTAAGAGTTGATGAGGGATACCCTCTCTGCTGGAAATTCCGAATTTGACTCTCCATGACCCTCTTCAAGGCTTCTTCCGTCGATGCTATCCTCTTAATTCTCAACAACTGTGAGAACGGGAGATTGTGAAGAAGACTGGGAGGATGAAAGCTCGAGAATAACAGAAGGTTGTTTCTATCTGTCTGCTTCTTGAAAACAGTAGTTTCCAAATTATTGGGTCCTCTTGTAATCAGCACATCCAGAAAGGACAAACTCGTCTTGCTAATAGTATGTGTAAATTGAATGCGAGAATTCCTTTGGTTTCATTCTTTGCCAAATAAAGGCTTGTGAACATGTAAAAATGAGCAACTTAACAATTGTTTAAAAGTTGTGACCCTTTGTGTACGTTTTTGTTTGACTTTGATAATGTGATAAATTTAATCTACGCTGTGCAATCAGATATTGAGTGAATAGTCACTTGCAGACACTCAGTAATCCAGGGGACAGGTAACCCCTCTCTGGTGTGCACGCATATGAGTTAAGGTAGTTTTATTCATTGAAGTACAGGTTCGCAGAGAGGTGTGCGCAACCACATTTATTCAGTATATTGTTGGTAACACCACACCTAATAATGATGAATTGCAGATACCATTTTTATGTAATAATGGTATTGTATTTATGACATATGGATCAGTAGTTAGCTTTCTCAGTGCTATCAATTGAGAGCGTAAAATGGGATTCAGGGCGAGGCAGTGGCAGAAGCTGGCATCTTGGTTACACTGTTTTTGTCCGTTGACAGAAGTAATTGCACTCTTGTCCAGGGGATTGAAAGCATAGTATAGCATTTGGTTTTCAGTAATTTTCATATTTGTAGGTCAGTAGCTACATATAGGTTTTCAATTAAAGCATTCCAGAGGCGGCAGACTGAGTCTTTAAGACCCAGATTTACCAAGCCCTTGTGTTGCCATTGCGTCACTCAGGCCTGCATGGCTCAGGCCTGAGGCCTGAGCCATGCAAAGCAACCTTGAGTTGCTCAGCTTGGCTTAGTAAATCCAAAGTAACGCAAGGGAGCACAAATCACTGTCTTTCGTTACTCTGCATTGGGAAGGGGTTGCATGGATGGAGTGTGGGTGCTCCCACGCATCCACCCATGGATTTTGGAGCATTCCCACATTTACTAAGTGTAGTGAACCTGGGAAAGCGTCAAAATGCTACGCCTTCCCAGCAGAGGCGTAATGAGGAGAAATATGTTTATTTCTCCTTGTTATTTCCTCTTTCTGCGTGTGCTGCATTCTGCAAATAAAGAAAGAGGAAGGAAATTTGTTCATGTAGTTCCAGCCACGTGCATAGTCCTGCAGTTTAAAGGCACCAGCACATCAGCTAGTATTTTCTATTGTTATTTGATATCTTGTGTGCTTCTGACAGGTGTTCCAGAGACTTCGAAGGTAGGAGTGTGCTAACACCCAAATCCCAGACGCACAGCTAAATCCTTGATACATAAACAAAGATGCCATAAATTTGTCCATATTTCTCCAGATTTATTGATCCATGTAATCCAAACACTTTCACAATTTCGTTTCATGTTCTCTTATCACATGAGAGACATTTCCGTTTTCACTGTATTTCTAAAAGCAACAGACATGCCGATCCAGGCCTTAATCTGAAGCTAGAAGTGTACGTTGCTTATCCATAATAGTTGCTCTTTCTAACCCAATGCATTTCAGGCCTGTTCTTGGCCCTTCGTCAGGGGTTTTCTACAAATTTAAAACATCGATATTAGATTGTGTATTTAAACAGCCAATACGTTTGCAATGTTATATTTAATGCAAAAAGTCCATGCCCTTAATTACAGCTCACCTCTTAATCAACGTTTCCCGCTAAAATACGTGGCCACATATAACCACTTAATAAATCCCCAGGCAAACCTCTCACCTACTCATTAACCTCCTCTTATTTACTCCCCGTTTCCCTCTTAAGGATCCCCCACTAGTCGCTTACCAAGTGCTTAAAGTAAACCCCTCTCCCAATCTACCTGTTTACGATCATCCTAACTAGCATTTACCTTTGATCTCTTATGGTGCCATCGCCTTTCCGACGTGATTTACACCGTCCAAATATCGCGTTCTCTAATCTCTCCTCCTTTTAAGCACCTCTGCCTTAACCCCACCCCTTCACATCACCTGTTAACAATTGCCTTCCACGAGCTCTTTGTCTAACACGTACTATCACGCACTATGTTTACGGCCATCTTAACCCTTCTGTGATGATTATTTTAAAATCATATTCCATACGCTGCCATACTTCCTGCTAACCCGACTTTGGTTAACCAACAATGCTTCATTTCAGTAATCGTAGCCCTTATGTATATGATGTTAACCCCTTCCCAACGTGTGCTCACCCTTCAGGCTAATATTTTTTTATTCACTGTATCTTTAAAACATTGTGCCCCCTCATTCCATTTGTTAACAAGAACTGCCACCACTATTCGTCCTGTGAATCCCGTAATACCTTCCTAATACTTTTGCCTTTACCCTCCGTCCGCAATAACTACAGCCTACAGCCTACAGGTCCCATAATGCACTGCATTTATCTTCACATGATGCCCAATGTAGTTTTTTTTACGTAACCTCAAACCTTATTCCCTCAACCTTCCTGGGTATCTAACTTTGAATGCCCCGCCCGCCCTCAGATGTCATATATAACGTTGATTATACAGTGTATCCCATTTCTTAATTAAACCTAAGCTGCTAGTAAAAACATGCTATACACATTAATATGTGATGTCAATCATGAATAAAAACACAAACGTTCATCATATGCTTAGAAGCAGTTTTTAGTCAGATCCCGCTATTAGGATACGATGTTATTTCAATAGTCTCTCAGGTGATGATGTCATTTTCATTAAGTTTATTTTCAATAGTCCACGGGTGCAACTCGTCCGGCAGGCAGTCAATAATATACTCAAACAAAGAAGTGACAGAGTGCACACCTTATCTTGCTTTTTTCACTTATTCTGAAGAGTATTTCACCATTTTTTCTTTTATCGCGTGCAAGCCTGGGTGCGTGGTCTGCCCTGTACCACGCGCTTATATGACACTTCGAAGGTAGGAGTGTGCTAACACCCCAATCCCAGACGCACAGCTAAATCCTTGATACATAAATAGGGTGACCAGATTCTCAAAACAAAAAACCGGGACACTCCATAGACATAGAAGTATGACTACAGTTTGCAGCAACCTTAAACATAAAAGTAGGACTATTTGACACCTGTCATCAACATAGAAAAACAACTACAATGACAGCCTCCTCCACAAACACATATGAAGAATTACAGACGACAAATCAGATGTCTTTTATTGGCTGTAAACTTCTTTCCATTTTAACAGACTTTGCCTCAACATTTGCTGTAGTTGGTGACCACCCTTGCCTTGAAACTCCAAGTCTGTATTCCTATTAAATAAAGCAACATACATATGCAGTAGTCATCAAAATCAGGTACTGCTGTTTGTAGAATACTCCTCCCCACATCCTAGTCCACTTTACACACCATGCTACCTCGGTTTGGGCCCAGCCATATGCAAATCAGTGTGTCACTGGAACCAAGCCATACCTGGTTTTTGAGCTCTAACTAGGGCAAAACCAGTCCTGGGTTGCTTATGTTCTGGTTCAGGGAGGACATAGCCTGGCAGGCCGGCTAGACTGATTCCATTGGAGCAGCGTCAAGACTCCATCACTTTTTGCGTCCTTTAAGAAAACAAATGGACCATGATATCCCTTTTCATATTAAAGAGAGATTATTGCATATGAAGGAAGGCTGGAAGAGGTGCTGCTGTCACAAATGCAATAGACATACCAAGTCTTCCTGAGCTTGAAAGGGACTGCCTGATCTTTATATAGGCACCAGATCTCTTTCTAAATAGGTCCAGTTTCCCTACGTGTCTGTGGAATTAACATAGTTTTCTGTTGGGCTTCTATCTTGTAGTGATGCACAGAAGTGTGCTGGAGTGTAATGAGATTTCTTTAGTGTTCTGACCAGTCAACTAACAGTGCATGGCATATAAACAACTACCAGTAGAGTGATAACGTAGAAATAATATACTGAAGTAGAAACCTTGAGTGATGGAACTTAAACAGGATAAAAACATACATTTAGGACACATTTACATGCTGTAGATATTTAAACTTGTGAGTCAGTGGGAGAGCCGGCATCTGATGGTAAAGAGATGTGGGCTTTGGGTTCAGCATTTTCAAGACTTAGGTGAGTTTATAGAGAATGCTTAAAAACCAGATGGGAAAAACTGACTCAGAGCTCCATGGTATATTTTCCGTTCTCGGTCTCAAAGTACGATGAAGGTGCAAAGCCTTCAGGACGTAAAAAGTCCCTTAAGAACGTTTTGGATGAGGGACCAACCCCCCACCACCAAGCAAGCCCCATAACACCTCAAGAGTCCATCCTAGAATTTTGTAACAGTTTCTTTTTTGCTCCAGTGGACCCCCCCATAAATTCATCCTCCCTCACCTCTACATCAGTCAGTGTCTAAGGGACTGATAACCCTCAGTCACTCACAAATCCAAGCCCTCTGTCAACTTACCTCCTGCTCATCAATCACTCATGCACCTCCGACTTGTGCCCATGACATTTTAAACAAATGGCCAGTATTTTTTGGGCAGGGGTGGAAATAAAGAGAAAATGTCCCACAGGCATTTGAATACTAAAGTTGCGAGTCTTGTGTGGCTGCTGAAGGATCCAATTCCTGGCTGCTCTGATGCGGAGGCTGGGTCCTGACTTGCTGGTGCTGTTAGAGCTGGGGAGGGTGATCCAGGATTGGATGGTTCCACTCCAGGCCCCTTTCACTTTTGGCAGCTGCTTAATTCGGATGCAGTTCGCAGCTCCGTAAAAGGGCAGAGCAGGGTCAGGCATTTGGCTGGCTGGATCTTGCCCCGATGACCACTGACTCCTGGTCACTGGTGATTCCAAGGCGCTCTTATGTCCCGATGGCTGGCACAACGACATTGCTGCGTTGTAGAAAGAAAGGGAGATCCAGAGAAGAAATGTCTCTCTTTAAAAGATTTGCCTTTCTTCTACAACAATCACTTATTTCATGTAACACCGTAACACGTTCAGCATTGGAAAGTGAGTATGCGCACATCTATTTTACACCATACTCAACACAGGCACTAGCCAAAAACTGGGACGTTTATTTAAATAACACAGGCACTAGCCGAAAACCGGGACATTTCTTCAATTTGGAGGAAAGTGTCGGGACACCAGGACACTTCTCCAAAAACCGGGACCGTCCGGGGAAATCCGGGACGTCTGGTCACCCTATACATAAACAAAGATGCCATAAATTTGTCCATATTTCTCCAGATTTATTGATCCATGTAATCCAAACACTTTCACAATTTCGTTTCATGTTCTCTTATCACATGAGAGACATTTCCGTTTTCACTGTATTTCTAAAAGCAACAGACATGCCGATCCAGGCCTTAATCTGAAGCTAGAAGTGTACGTTGCTTATCCATAATAGTTGCTCTTTCTAACCCAATGCATTTCGGGCCTGTTCTTGGCCCTTCGTCAGGGGTTTTCTACAAATTTAAAACATCGATATTAGATTGTGTATTTAAACAGCCAATACATTTGCAATGTTATATTTAATGCAAAAAGTCCATGCCCTTAATTACAGCTCACCTCTTAATCAACGTTTCCCGCTAAAATACGTGGCCACATATAACCACTTAATAAATCCCCAGGCAAACCTCTCACCTACTCATTAACCTCCTCTTATTTACTCCCCGTTTCCCTCTTAAGGATCCCCCACTAGTCGCTTACCAAGTGCTTAAAGTAAACCCCTCTCCCACTCTACCTGTTTACGATCATCCTAACTAGCATTTACCTTTGATCTCTTATGGTGCCATCGCCTTTCCGACGTGATTTACACCGTCCAAATATCGCGTTCTCTAATCTCTCCTCCTTTTAAGCACCTCTGCCTTAACCCCACCCCTTCACATCACCTGTTAACAATTGCCTTCCATGAGCTCTTTGTCTAACACGTACTATCACGCACTACGTTTACGGCCATCTTAACCCTTCTGTGATGATTATTTTAAAATCATATTCCATACGCTGCGGAGCGTTCCAGCGGGACAAACCAAGGATCCAGGCCAACATGCGGTTGAAGGGAGGCGGCTTGGCTTTCACAGTTGCTCCTGGTCACCTTTTCTTCGTTCGGACTTAGAAACTTTTATGGAGCTGTTTCTCGCGGGGTCCCTCAATTCTCTTCACCAGGCGGGATTCGGTGAGGGTTCGCCGGCCTCAGAGTTCGACTACTCCCGGTCAAACTCTGGAAGTAGGACCTACGGAGCTTTTCAGCGGGACAAACCTGGACGGCAGGCCGGCTCGCGGTTGAAGGCAGGTGGCTTGGCTGGCCAGGTTGAGTCGGTCCCCTAAAGGAGCTTTTTTCCAAAGTTGCTCCAAAGTTCTGGAACTTCTTCCTGAAGTTCTTCAACGGGTCCTAATGTGTCTCAAACTCACTCAAAGGGTCTGGAATCTCCAAGATGGTCCTTGAAAGTTGAGCACTTTAGTTCCCACAATCCACTTGGACAAAACCCTTACAAATCCACTGGTAGTTCTTCAGGTTCAGGATCCTTGGTGGTGATGTTCCAGGTGCGCTCTGTTAACCTGTAGCTTGCAGGGAGTCCACTCGTTAGTCCTTTTTACACTTTTCCCATGAGGCACAGGGTCAGACTGATTTGCATATGGCCATGTCTGAACTGGGGTGGTGGAGTGAGCTAAAGAATGATGATGGATTAAACCCAGATCAGTTGACTGGGGGTGAGTGTTTGATTTGCTCTAACGCTCCGTCCATCATCCCCTTTGGTATCGCTTTGTTCGCCCTAAGTTGGCAGGGTATGCCCAGACGTGGGTCCCTTGCTCACTTTGCCACTGGATTCAAGATAGCCTGGCTGATGAGGGTTTTGAACCCGAAACCGGTCCCAGGATGCTTGTTTCTGGTCCAGGGAAGACGTGGCTTGGCAGTTCGGGCTGGACTGTTCCCATGAGGCACAGGGTCAGACTGATTTGCCTATGGCCATGTCTGAACTGGGGTGGTGGAGTGAGCTAAAGAATGATGATAGATTAAACCCAGATCAGTTCACTGGGGGTGAGTGTTTGATTTGCTCTAACTCTCCGTCCATCATCCCCTTTGGTATCGCTTTGTTCGCCCTAAGTTGGCAGGGTATGCCCAGACGTGGGTCCCTTGCTCACTTTGCCACTGGATTCAAGATAGCCTGGCTGATGAGGGTTTTGAACCCGAAACCGGTCCCAGGATGCTTGTTTCTGGTCCAGGGAAGACGTGGCATGGCAGTTCGGGCTGGACTGTTCCCATGAGGCACAGGGTCATACTGATTTGCATATGGCCATGTCTGAACTGGGGTGGTGGAGTGAGCTAAAGAATGATGATAGATTAAACCCAGATCAGTTGACTGGGGGTGAGTGTTTTTTTTGCTCTAACGCTCCGTCCATCATCCCCTTTGGTATCGCTTTGTTCGCCCTAAGTTGGCAGGGTATGCCCAGACGTGGGTCCCTTGCTCACTTTGCCACTGGATTCAAGATAGCCTGGCTGATGAGGGTTTTGAACCCGAAACCGGTCCCAGGATGCTTGTTTCCGGTCCAGGGAAGACATGGCTTGGCAGTTCGGGCTGGACTGTTCCCATGAGGCACAGGCTCAGACTGATTTGCATATGGCCATGTCTGAACTGGGGTGGTGGAGTGAGCTAAAGAATGATGATGGATTAAACCCAGATCAGTTGACTGGGGGTGAGTGTTTGATTTGCTCTAACGCTCCGTCCATCATCCCCTTTGGTATCGCTTCTTCGCCCTAAGTTGGCAGGGTATGCCCAGACGTGGGTCCCTTGCTCACTTTGCCACTGGATTCAAGATAGCCTGGCTGATGAGGGTTTTGAACCCGAAACCGGTCCCAGGATGCTTGTTTCCGGTCCAGGGAAGACATGGCTTGGCAGTTCGGGCTGGACTGTTCCCATGAGGCACAGGGTCAGACTGATTTGCATATGGCCATGTCTGAACTGGGGTGGTGGAGTGAGCTAAAGAATGATGATGGATTAAATCCAGATCAGTTGACTGGGGGTGAGTGTTTGATTTGCTCTAACGCTCCGTCCATCATCCCTTTTGGTTTCGCTTTGTTCGCCCTAAGTTGGCAGGGTATGCCCAGACGTGGGTCCCTTGCTCACTTTGCCACTGGATTCAAGATAGCCTGGCTGATGAGGGTTTTGAACCCAAAACCGGTCCCAGGATGCTTGTTTCCGGTCCAGGGAAGACATGGCTTGGCAGTTCGGGCTGGACTGTTCCCATGAGGCACAGGGTCAGACTGATTTGCATATGGCCATGTCTGAACTGGGGTGGTGGAGTGAGCTAAAGAATGATGATGGATTAAACCCAGATCAGTTGACTGGGGGTGAGTGTTTGATTTGCTCTAACGCTCTGTCCATCATCCCCTTTGGTATCGCTTTGTTCGCCCTAAGTTGGCAGGGTATGCCCAGACGTGGGTCCCTTGCTCACTTTGCCACTGGATTCAATATAGCCTGGCTGATGAGGGTTTTGAACCCGAAACCGGTCCCAGGATGCTTGTTTCCGGTCCAGGGAAGACATGGCTTGGCAGTTCGGGCTGGACTGTTCCCATGAGGCACAGGGTCAGACTGATTTGCATATGGCCATGTCTGAACTGGGGTGGTGGAGTGAGCTAAAGAATGATGATGGATTAAACCCAGATCAGTTGACTGGGGGTGAGTGTTTGATTTGCTCTAACGCTCTGTCCATCATCCCCTTTGGTATCGCTTTGTTCGCCCTAAGTTGGCAGGGTATGCCCAGACGTGGGTCCCTTGCTCACTTTGCCACTGGATTCAATATAGCCTGGCTGATGAGGGTTTTGAACACGAAACCGGTCCCAGGATGCTTGTTTCCGGTCCAGGGAAGACATGGCTTGGCAGTTCAGGCTGGACTGTTCCCATGAGGCACAGGGTCAGACTGATTTGCATATGGCCATGTCTGAACTGGGGTGGTGGAGTGAGCTAAAGAATGATGATGGATTAAACCCAGATCAGTTGACTGGGGGTGAGTGTTTGATTTGCTCTAACGCTCCGTCCATCATCCCCTTTGGTATCGCTTTGTTCGCCCTAAGTTGGCAGGGTATGCCCAGACATGGGTCCCTTGCTCACTTTGCCACTGGATTCAAGATAAGATAGCCTGGCTGATGAGGGTTTTGAACCCGAAACCGGTCCCAGGATGCTTGTTTCCGGTCCAGGGAAGACATGGCTTGGCAGTTCGGGCTGGACTGTTCCCATGAGGCACAGGGTCAGACTGATTTGCATATGGCCATGTCTGAACTGGGGTGGTGGAGTGAGCTAAAGAATGATGATGGATTAAACCCAGATCAGTTGACTGGGGGTGAGTGTTTGATTTGCTCTAACGCTCCGTCCATCATCCCCTTTGGTATTGCTTTGTTTGCCCTAAGTTGGCAGGGTATGCCCAGACGTGGGTCCCTTGCTCACTTTGCCACTGGATTCAAGATAGCCTGGCTGATGAGGGTTTTGAACCCGAAACCGGTCCCAGGATGATTGTTTCTGGTCCAGGGAAGACATGGCTTGGCAGTTCGGGCTGGACTGTTCCCATGAGGCACAGGGTCAGACTGATTTGCATATGGCCATGTCTGAACTGGGGTGGTGGAGTGAGCTAAAGAATGATGATGGATTAAACCCAGATCAGTTGACTGGGGGTGAGTGTTTGATGTGCTCTAGCGCTCCGTCCATCATCCCCTTTGGTATCGCTTTGTTCGCCCTAAGTTGGCAGGGTATGCCCAGACGTGGGTCCCTTGCTCACTTTGCCACTGGATTCAAGATAGCCTAGCTGATGAGGGTTTTGAACCCGAAACCGGTCCCAGGATGCTTGTTTCCGGTCCAGGGAAGAAATGTCTTGGCAGTTCGGGCTGGACTGTTCCCATGAGGCACAGGGTCAGACTGATTTGCATATGGCCATGTCTGAACTGGGGTGGTGGAGTGAGCTAAAGAATGATGATGGATTAAACCCAGATCAGTTGACTGGGGGTGAGTGTTTGATTTGCTCTAACGCTCCGTCCATCATCCCCTTTGGTATCGCTATGTTAACCTATGTGGCAGCGGATTTGTAATGGGAAAAATGACTTGGGCCATTTTTCCAGCACAAGGGCTTATAAAAACATATTTTATAAGTACTCTACATATATCTACAGGACACCCACCCCAGGAACACCTAGGGGAGACTTTAGGGGTTCTGAATATGTAAAAATATTGCAGATCCTCCCTCCACAGTGCTCCTGGCACCAAAGTCGAGTTTGTGCAGCACTTTATCACAATGTGGGGAGTGAAATGTGCAATTTCACTCAACCCAGGGCATATAAAACTCATTTTATAAGAGTCCTCCTTATAAATACCTGACCCCCCACCCCTGGGACACCTATGGGAGACCTTGGGGGTACCTAATATGCCCAAACATTGTAGGTTATCAATTTCTAAGTGCCCCAAAGACCAAAGTCAAGTTTGGGCACAATTTACTTTTTAATAGCAGTCCTGCAACACAGAGCCACTTTTAAACTGACCTCAGGCTTCAGCAGTGCACACATGCAAGTGCAGAAAGGGCTGCTGGCCTCTAAACTGCCATGCCCTATTATACAGTAGGGACTGATAGGTAGTTTCAATCCCCCTGCCCTATTATGTACTAGGGCCTTATAGGGTAGGTCATGCCAATCACAGGGGTACCCCAACCCATAGTGTACCCTAGTGTATGTAGGTATTTTCACTGTATTCTAATTGTGTCTCTTTTAGCATAGCACTGGTCCTGGGCCTGGTTAGGCAGAGCCCAAGGTTAGTCAGAGTCAGTTACCACCAGTACCAGTAAGCAAAAAGTTGGGGGGGTGCCCAGGGCACAGAATGACTTTCCAACAATTACTATGAAAACAAAGCTTCCACAGGAGGCTCGCTTGCATTCTACAGCACACGTAGAAGGAGGAAAATGCCTCTGAGGAATGTTTTTGGACAGGAATGTGTTCCTTCATGCACAAAATCAATCCTGCCTGTAACGCAGGTACCCTTGCATCATGTTGCGAGGGTGCCTGCATTAGCCCTAGTCAGCACTCTGTGTCCCAGCACAGAGAGAGAGCAGGAATGCACATAATATGCACATAAATATGGTGCATTCCTGCTCTCTACTTGACACAGAGCAGCACAGCACAGCAAGTTGTCTTGCTGTGTTGCATCAAATGTTAAGAAATTTGGGCCTGACTGTCCATACTGGAGTTTTGCTTGGCGGTAAATTGTGGTGTCCTGATCAGCTGTTTCAGGATAAGATAGTTGCTTTGTTTGCACTGAATGCTTGGTTCCCTCTTAGTAGTGCATTTAAGTTAGATTAAAATTAGACCTGATTCCCTGGCAGAGGGCCCTGGTGACTGGAAGTACCTGTGTGGGGTTATTTTAGCAGACTGAAACTGCTGAGGAACTAATAAGTCACAAAACCTAGCTGCCTGAGGAAAAAGGATCTATGATCATGTTGAGGACCTTCTCCATTATCTTCAAACATTGAGGAAGGTGATGCTACTTTATCTCCCACATGCTCCGTGCCAAAACTCAAATCCCTTTTGTTTCAGATGTTTAAAAACTAGTGTGGGGTCTGGTTAAAGTATCTGGAGCAGGCATCGGTGATTGCTGAACCATTCCAATTATACTTCTAGTTCTACGTTCAGAGATGTCATGGGCAAAATGCACAGTCACCTCTAATCCTCATTGGGCCAGTTACAAGTGGTTTCTGGTGATCCTGGCGCCTACTGGGGGTTCCCTGATCCCGGGTAATTTTGCACCATAAAAATTGGCCCCTGAGAGATGGGGCATAGTTACAGCCCTCGCTACACTTATAGGCACCTAAAGTATCGGGCAACTTCGGTCATCTGTGCATCGATACTATAGTACCCAGAACGCCATTACGAGCACTCAACAGTGGTCGGTTGTTGGGGCTATGTTTTTTGAAACTGTTAGGCATGCCCTCTTTTAATCTAAAAAAATAGTTAAGAAGTTGCTACTTCAAAGTAGCACTAACATACCAGTATCACCATCTGCATTGGAATCCATTAGTCACACTCCTCATTTTTCATTAGACTCGATACCTTTCAAAAAGACTGCGATGATCAGAAGCATCCCACATAACAAATGGGCATATTGCTCAATCTCAAATTGCTTTCCTGCACCTAAAGTCAGAGAGCCATAAACATATTTAAGGTGTGTTCTCAGTCCCAGAGTGTGCCAAGACCTTCTGGTTTTCTTTATGAATCATTTTCTGATTGTAATGTTTTACTTAACAGTTATTGAAGTCCTTTGCCATTCATGGAGAACTGCCCTTACTGTACATTCAGGTTATTAAGAGTTATGTAATGTGTAAGGCTTAACTGCTTTTCTTCCACATCTTGAGAAAGCCAAGTGCTAAAAGGGATCACTTGGTCATTTCAATTGATGTGCACTAGAATGATAAATAAAAATATCCCCATCAACTATTGCCCAATGACATTTGACTGCCTCAGAACCACAACAAAATGTCTCGCAGTTAGCATTGCCATTTCCCTCATAGTATTAACCGACGTACAGAGGAGTGCTCCAGGAACAAAACATCTCATCTGGGAAGATCCTTTGAAAAGCGTGAAGCTGCATGGTGACAAAGCTTTTTATGCTCAGTTTCCCACAAATTGATTGTCAGCAGTGATGTCGGAATAAATCCCAGGTAGAGACAACCCTTGTGCAGCCTGTTCTGGAGACGTATGGTGATGTCATTGGACCACCAAACATCAGAATCAGTTATAGCCAGTTTAAAGTTATGATGTCATTATCCTGGATTTCTTTCATGTGGGTGGCTTTCCCTGGATCCGGACGTCTTTCAGATCAAGGACAAGGATGGAGGTCGAACTCACGCAGGGAGATATTATGGTGGGTGTCTGGATCCATTCCTCTGTTGAGCTGCACTGAAGCACTGGAAATCCCCCAACTGCATGGGAGCTGACCTCTTGGTCTTACAACTTTACCATGATAAGACAAGTGGATATCTAGCCTTTTAACTAGCCCATCAGATAGGGTACTTGGTATCGCTAATTTAACATCATCCACTGGCGTTGTCAAAGACCAAGAGAGAGCAGTGGAAAGACATATAGGTAATAAATGGCATCTGGAACTCAGACTTCTCCTCAGAGCCGAAGGGCTACTTATAAGTTGAACTCTTAAACCCAGTATATATATTAGCACACATCATTATGCTGGGTTGCAGTATGCACAGCCGACATTACCAAATTTGTTCTCCCATTGCTCAAGAATAGTACACAATTCCAAAATCATTTTCACATTAATGGAATGTACAGCATTCTATTCTAAGCCTTTTTGACACTGCCAAATACATTTTAAACACACATAGGCTGTTATGCATACCACATAGAAGACCATATCTACATCGGCCAGTAACTTTAGAACATATTGCTATGTTCATTTCCACATTGCCATTATATAAGTCAATGTTACCATGCCTTACATCCATCTACTGAGGGGTGCTACTGGGTCCTAGCCTTAGTCAGGCACCCCCTCCCCGGATTTCACAATTTGCAAAAAAATTGCAAAACTTCACTTTTGTAAAAATGCCGCAATTTTTACAAAAGTGCCCGTAAATATGTTAAATAAAAAAGAAACTAGTGTTCACCCTCTCTTTACTGGCTATGTGCTGCGACTGAGCCAGTAAAGCGACGGTGAGCAAGAGGCCAGCAGGCATCAGAGGTGTTAAATTCCTCTGTCGCCTGCCTTTGAAATGCACCTAGCCCCTTTCTGAGCAATTAACCTGCAGGCCTCCTCCCATGTTTTTGTGACCCCTGCGGACCTTTAAAGGCTCTCCTGTCCCCCACCCTCCAATGCACTTCTCTTCATTGTCTCCCGTTAACCCCTAACCTCCTCTATGTCTCTGATTTTTTAGGTCGAGCTTTAGCGGCAGCACGCATGCGCTGCTCGCTCTGCGAGGCATGCAGTAGTAGAGTATGGGAGACAAGCTGCCCTCACTCTCTGCCTATATTTTTTGTTGGCTTCTGTCTTTGTCCTTCGTAAATTCTGTCTTCTGATTGATTATGTGGCTTGTTAGTCCCGCCTTATTATGGCCATGTCTTCATTTGCACCCTCCCATGGCTATTGGCCTCTTTACTTCGAGTATTACACTGTGCGTGTTATTTAGAGCACTATTTTTCCTCCTCCCCCGCCTGCACTCCCGTTGTGTGTGCCTTCTCGCACCCCCTGCCCGCACTCCCACTGTCCAAGCTTTCTGGCCCCCCTGCACACCCCCGCACGCACTCCCATTTGCAATGCAATAGGTCTCGCGTAAATGCGAGTCCTATTGCATTGCAAATGCTTGTTTTCTTTTGAGCGCAGTCAGCTCTGAGCTGCCTCTTTAGGCGCAGCGGGCTGGTCTGAGCAGGCAGTCTTCTATTCCCTGGTGCTGGGGCAACCGCTTTCCTTTTCTTCCTGGCTTGTGGTGGGGGCAGATCACCACTAGGGTGCGTGCAGAGTCTGGTAGCTGGTCCGGAAGCCAGTGTGCACTGCGGCACGCCTCTCGCCAGGGTCGCTGCACTGCACCTGTCCTGAGGAAATGCCTTTGCTGTTTTCTCCCTTCTCTTCTCTGCAGGCACTTGGGCTGCCAGGGGGTAGGTGCAGTGTTCTCGTCAACACGGGCACTGCAGAGACACTCAGTAAAGGCGCAGCCTCACCGGCAGCAAGTTGGCGCAGCGGGACTTGTCTTGCTGGGCCGCAGTACTTATTTGTGCCGTCCGACTCCTCTCCCAGGACCAGGTGAGTGAGGATGGGGGTGGGGGAACATTCATGGTGGTGGTGCGGCTCTGCACCTGCACCTTCAGGACCTGCTATCAGGCGACACTGCTCCGAGCCTCACCTCTTTGTTTAAACATGCTGTGTCCCCTCAGGATTTCAGGCAGTCAGTGTTCTGGGGTTTCTCTCAATGTTGGTGTGGCACCAGTCCTCTTCTCATCGACCCCAATGCCCGTTCCACATTAGGCACCGTTTCGTCACCCACGTGGGTGCTGCAGGTATGGGTGGGAGTCCGCCTCTTGCGGTACAGGTTGACAGTGCATAGGCGCCTCAAGCGTTGAGGGTGCATGGTGCTGGCTACAGCACTCTACCCTCTTTCACAGATCTCTCTCCCCAGGGCCGGTAGGTATGGCGGGTGGCTGCAGGGGCATTAGCATGTGGACGACTGCAGGGGCACTAATGCTGGACGCCGTCATACTCACTCGCAGGGACGCCTTTATCTTGCCCTGCCCAGGCGTGCCACGGTCTTTGTACCTCGGTTGTTGTCCTACTAGCAGCAGGTGCAGAGGGTCTCAAACTCAGTCTATACTTCCCCCACAAGGAATTGCATAGCTGCTGCCAGTGCACATGTGGGGTCGATCAGCCTCTTCGCCATTGCAGTGTTCTGGGCCCTAGGCCTGCAAGCAGGTGGAAGGATGACACGAGTACCGTACATAGAACTGACCTCGAGCATGTGCGCTCTGGCTCTTTTATTGGCAGGTCCACGTCACTTGTGATGCCTGTGTTGGATGGGTATGAGGTGTGTGTAAGAGCCAGCCCTCGGGAGTGGCTGGGAATAATTACATGTCCAGCAGGACACTATAGTTACAAAAGTCACGTTTGCGCTTAGCAAATCTCAACAAGTGCTTGGCTGTAAGGAAACAGTACTTCATCAAGTATGCATCTCAATAAGGTCAGTATGAGTTGGAAGGCAACCCCTGGCAAAGATGGAGACTAAATAGGGATTCTGGGGCTACAGCAGGATGGTTATGGGTAAATTGGCTTGGGCTAGTGTTCTTTTCAGCCACCTGCTTCTTTAAATTTATGCAGAAACCCAGGCCAGGATACATGACATGGAAAATAAAACGTAGGGGCTCTGTTAGATAGAGTATATCAGACAACATATGATTACCTTGTTTCAATATTGTGCTTGCTAGCAAGACTTCTCCATCGAATAAAGAATTCACCCAAATATTTATGATTGGACCGCAAGGGTAGGGCCAGATTGTCAAAGTATTACACTGGGCATTTCCCTGGTGGGCTGGAGGCATTGGAGGTCGGTTTTGAAAGCCCAGGGTCGCTGCTGGTGCCTGTGTTACTTTCCCCAGCTCCATGAGATTATTTGAAGAAGACACATGGAAAGCTGTAAGACAGAGAAAGAAAGATCAAATACAGGGAAGAGAGAGAGGGAAAAGAAGGAGCGAGGGAGATAATGGATGGAAAAAGAAAGAGAGAAGAGAGGAAGCAAGCAGGCTGGTGAACATTTTATGAAGGCTACTATTGATTCCTAGTCTGGACCTGCTCAGGGGGGGTCCTAGTCACAAAGGGTGGCTGGCCAACCCCACCTAATTCTTGTTTCTCCCTAGCCGTTGGGTCTCCCAAATGAGGGATGCAACAAAGTGGTTGAATGAGCTTAAAGATCACATGATCGGTCACTGTTGGCAAAGGGGTAATCCGAGGCCACCAGGTTTGGAAATATAGGCTAGATGGGGTGCAGACAGCTCAGTGGCCTCTAGTCCTGGCTGTAGCTTAGATGGCTGATGCTGGAACTGAGGGGTTAATAGGGCCCAACCAGCCCATGTTTATGTCTACGAGCCACAAACATTTCTATCACTGCTGAAAACTGTAGTTTTAAACAAACTGTTAATCTAGCCACAGAAATAATATTATGGCATACTAAACAAGCATTTGCAATGCAATAGGTCTCGCATTCACACAAGTTTGAGCTATTGGCATTGTAAATGACAATGCCTTTTATTTATGTTTTGGGTTTTAAAACGTAAATAAAAGACATTGCCATTTCAATACTAATAGCTTAAACTCTCACAAATGCGAGAACTATTGCATTGCAAATGCTTGTTTTACATACCCTCAACCTTCTCTGCTACCACCCGCTTCCCCCCACCTACCCATCGAACCCTGCTGCCCTGCACGCATAGGTTGTCTGATGCCAGAAAGAGCAGGTTTCATATTGTAATCTGCTCTCTTTGGCATCAGACACCCTCCGATTCCAGGCGCTGTGCTGATGGAGACTCTGCAACATTACAGACTGTGACATAGCACAGTCTCCAGCAGTGACAGAGCACAAGCCTTTGGTATTTTTGTGGCTGAATTGTTTTTTTTACCACCGCAAAAATACAGTGAATTTTGAGATTTTGGGTCGCAAATCTTGCTTTTTTGGGCTGCACAATTTGCCATCCAAAGCCGCAAAATCCTATGGGGTCTGCTTATCGGGCCTCAATGGCCTGGCATGCAGACCACAGCACCCATGTTTAATGTGAAAAATGGACAAGCATAGAATAAGGCTGTTCTCCTCTACGCATGTGTACATTTGTGGAAGAAGCGGCAACTGCATTCACAATATCAATAATCTGCTAAATTGTGCAGAGGCACAGTAGCATATATTTGGACCAATACACAGAGAGTCAGCCCTCCAATTTCAAGGCAGGACAAAGGCAGGGAACTCGCAATCAGTTGATGGATTGCAATTTGAGTTGAGTAACAATAATTCCTGTCTCATCGTGTCATGGACAAGTGGAAGAAAGATGGTTGTGGGGTCCCTTTGTTTGCTCCCTAGGTTCCCTTTCACAGTATTTTGTGATTCCCCAGGGAAGGGGATATGGTTCTTGTCACATCTACACCCTTGCACTTTAATAATTTTTAGGATTATCATCACATGGTGGCATAAACAGACCTGGAACAAGGGTAATCCTTGAAGTTTCATTGACAATTTTGTACAGGGTAATCTTAAGAATATCAGCGGTACTGCTCCCTGGGGAATATTGGCACTGCCATATTGATGTCCACACCCCCATTTTCTTATCATGGTCCAATCGCTCTAGTAATTGGATGGAAACTATGCCAGCAGCCATGGTGGGAAGTTGGCTGAATATTTAGAGCTTCAGTCCAAATGAGGGCACGTGTTCACTCGGCTCAGGCCATGCTCTGTGCTCATAGCCCAGTACACCATTTTCTAAATAGTTTGGCTTATCATTCATCATGCAACTGTTATTTGATAGTGCCCTGGGGGAGCTGTGGGCTGATAGGAACCACCAAGGGTCTATCCCAAAGCAGCCCTTACCAGCTCAGCTCTGGAGGGTTTTGCACAGCTGATTAGATGGCCATTCCGGTGGTATACTTGGAAGGCATTCCATGATGCATATCAAGAGACTTCATAGTGTATTTGAGACAGATTTTATGACACATTTTGGAGCAGACATTTGATATTTGAGAAAGATTTACTTGTGCATCAGGGGAAATTAAATGTGCATTTGTGTGTATTGCCATGAAATATGAAGATTTATATTTGGATTTCATGACTGTATTTGATGCATACGTTTGAGACTTTGTGGCACATTGCAAATGTAATGGTGCATATGTCTAAAATAAAATAGCATTTTGAGGGAGAAATTTATGATGAATCTTAGGATGATTTGTTTGTGCATTTTAGGAATCTCCCATGGTACACCTGGGAACAATTGCATACTGTGTTTTGGGCGATAATTCATAAAAAATTTGGTGGAAGTTTCTAACTAAAGTTTATAGACAATATTTGGTCCACAAAAGGAAGGTTTTGCAATTACATTGAGATTAATTCACACTGCCTTAAGGCTCGTTCAGCGCGAAATGTGGAAAAAATACACCATACTTTTTTGCATGAGAGTTCACGAACCACTTGGTGATTTTTTTATGATGCGTGACATAGATTGACTGCTGTAGTTCACTTTGATTTGTACTACAGTCATAGTACGCTGTGGGTAATGAAAATGTTAAACAATGAATTAGACTTATATTGTATTGCAATCTTTTTATTTTCAGGTTTGTCCTCTATAAATTACCAAAATATAAAATTAATAAACGAGCTGTGACCGGGCTGGATTATATGTACCTCGATTCTCAATCTCTGGAATGGCAAAGGAGCAAATTTTTGATTAACATGACTGACAGTGCGCTAGGGGTAACATTGGAACAGCTGTACGAAACTTACGCAAGACAGGCAAGTCCATGTTGACATTTCTAGAAACATATATTAAGGCAAATGTGTGAAAAATAGCTCAGTTTGGCGATTTGATCATGTAGATTTCAACTGTAAACCAACATATCAGATAAATGACATGATTTACTTAATGTAGGTCAACAAAAAATATGAGTTATATAAAGTCAAATGAGTGATATTGCCACAGAATGAAATGAAAACCTGGGTAAAATATCATGTATTATGTTACAAATTGTTCTTTTCCTCAGAACTGTGAAATGGTTTTTTTATGTGTGGAAACTTAGTTCAGCTACAATCATTTCGTGCTACAGAAAGTTAAAATAAACCGGTTATTTTGTCAGTTACTGATAAACATCCCAGGATCCACTCCGAGATTCTTCTAAATTTGTAATGGGAGCGATGGGTGGCTATTGGTCATTACAATGGAACCCCACATATTTTTTGCCGTTTTCAAGTATTATTTAGAAGTAAGAATGAGATAGCGCACACCATGAGTGTTAATATTTGGAGTACCTTTATTTGCTAAACATCTTGGGCCTCATTTATGGGATTTTGGCGTAGGACAGCAAAGCAAGGCAAGTTGCCGCGCTATCCTGCGTCAAAGTGAAAGGGCAGGAATGCACCATATGTATGCAATACGGTGCATTCCTGTCCTTTCTCCCTGCGCTGGCATTTCGGCAGCCTAGCTCCAACGTAGGCACCCTTGACCATGGCCGAAGGGGGCCTCTGTTGCATGCAGGATTGCTTTTGTTCAGGAAGGGTCACTTTCCTGCACAAAAAAGAAGCCTAAGAGATGTTTTCCTTTTACTATGTGTGATGCAGAATGCAGCATGCATAGAAAGAGGAAAAAACAAGGAGAAATAAACATATTTCTCCTCATTACGCCTCACCTCGGGAGGCGTAAGGTTTTGGCGCTTCCCCAGGTCTACATGATTTTGTAAATCTGGGGCAGCATCAACTTCCATGGGTGCTGCACAGGAAAACCTACTGCAATGCCCATGGAACGCCTCCCATGTGCAGAGTAAGGTGACGCAGCAATTTGCGCTTCCTTTCCTGACTCATAATTCACGCTGGGTGGCTCTGCATATGCAAAAGGAACAAATGATGGATGGAATGCTGAACAATACAAACATTCACTCTAGTTACAAAGATCTGGGTTTAATCCATCGTTTTTTTGCTCACCACACCACCCCAGTTTGGACCCAGCCATATGCACATCAGTCTTGACCCTGTTCCTTATGGGAACAGTCCAGCCCGAACTGCCAAGCCAGATTCTCCCTGGACCGGAAACAAGCGTCCTGGGACCGGTTTCGGGGCATCACCCCTAATCTGCCAGGCTAGCAAGAATCAAGGGGCTGGGTGAGCACGGGACCCACATCTGAGCATACCTTTCCCACTTAGGGCAACAAATGCAAAAGGAACAAATGATGAACGGAATGCTGAACAAGGCAAACATTCAGCCCAGTCACAATGATCTGGGATTAATCCATCGTTTTTTTGCTCACCACACCACCCCAGTTTGGACCCAGTCATATGCAAATCAGTCTTTACCCTGTTCCTTATGGGAACAATCCAGCCCAAACTGCCAAGCCAGGTCCTCCTCATAAATCAGATTGAGTGTCCCGCATCACGCATGTACCACTTTACATGGCACAAAAGTGACACAGGACTCTCATAAATAAGCCCATATGTTTTCTTGAGCAATAGAATACACAAAACGTGAGCTACACAAAAGAAAAAGTGAAAGAAAAAAACAAACAACTGTTGTGCTCAAGTCCTAAATTAATTTCATCCTCATAAAAGGAGGGGGTAATTAAAATTTAAGGGCATACGTTAGTAATCATTTTATTAAATTGGTGATTACTTTTACAAAAAGTGCCTCGTGCAGAAGTGATTAGTCTTGTATTTCCAAAGCTTAACAGAAGTCCTTTCACCATTCAGAAAAGAAAGTGTCAAACTATTTTTCAATATTTTGGCAATGAGCTTCTGAGCGGCTGTCATGGCATAAAACACCAAATCCTCTGCACAGGCATCTAACATAATTGTACATAGATAAGGATTAAGATGTACGAAAGCATCTTCATCTTTTTAAAGCTGTTGATTCAAAATTCCCTTCAAATGGGACACCTATCGAACATAGGCACAGTGCTTATTTGTGTGCAAGAGCAGCGGTGACAAAGTTTAGTTTGATTATGCTATTTTATAAGCTAGAAATCAAATAGTGCATGGTATAAATAGCTTCTTAGTTTTGCGGGAGTGATTACTTTGCAGAATCATCCAAGTATACAGGAAATTTGGTCTATGTTGATGGTTTCAGATAACCATGAAGACCATTTTAAGGTCTAGTGTAGCCTATTGTCCAGCTTGGTCTTGACAAGACAGGCATAAAGGTCAAAAATAAAAAGACTTCCTTTAGGAAACATTAGACTTAAGAAATTATGTTGGTATAATGAAATAGTCAGCATTTTTTTTCGTTCAAGGGCAAAGAGTAGAAATTTGAGAAATGAATTCTTATGGAAGTTAAATTCATTGTGTTGTAAATGGAAGGGTTTCAATATTCAATTCAATTCAATAAATCTTTATTCGGATATAAAATATCCATAAAAGCACATGTCAAAATACCAGCAAAAATACATACATTTATAAAAATACACAGTATATGGAACAATAGCAGCATAAAAGCAATAGACAAATAGGGGCTTGTGGTGCGTACCAAATAGCAACAATAAAAATACATATATTATAAAAGAAGACATAGTATGCAAGGCAGCAACTTCATAAAGACACTGACCGATTGAGAGCTTATAGCCCTTAACAAATAGCAGCATAATGTTGTAAAGTGCAATCAAGTCTGTACTGTAAAGAGGAAAAACATGGTGTGCAAAACAGCAACTTCTTAGGAAAATACTGTCCGGGTGAAAATTTATAGCTCATATTGAATATCAACATAATATAATAAAGTGCAATCAAATATATGCAGTACAAAATCAAGAATGGTTCAAAAGGCACATAAATAAGGAACATAAGAATTATCAAGACAAATATAGAAGTAAATAAATAAATGTACAAAAACTAAACTGAATATTTTAACTGAGCAACGAAAATTAGATACAATGGGAAACAGCAGTCAGGGGGTGTTCATTGAGGTACGTGAATGAACTGCCACTTTCAAAAAGGAACTCACACGAAAACCAAGTCATCCCCCTTCAGTTTAAGAATTTCCATGTAGGCTATTCTGTAATCAGTGATGGCAGTTAACTTAAAAAAGGGAATCAGAAATTGTTTGGTAAATGTTTGATAAAAATTACAGAAGAATAAAAAATGTAGCATTGATTGGTTGCTATAATTGCCACAAGGGCAGGGCATTTGCTCAAGATTAACATTGAACCCTAAGGGAAAGCAAAGCAAACATTTTAGGGTACCAGCCCTAAGGCGAAAAAGCAAGCTTCTTTCCCAGCGACCTATATTCTGTAAAAGATAGCTGGATGGCAAATGTGATGGGGGACAAGTTGCGTCCACCAGGGACATATACCTTGCAACTGATGATTTCGAAAGCTCTGTTGCATATCTTGTGTGACTATATTGATCATATAGAGCCTCCCGGAGGGATTTTTTATTTATGCCCTCCATGTCGCTTGGATTTAAGAAAATATGATCAAACTTTTTCTAACAATGGCGAGCCAGGGTATGTCCCCACCCCTATCACATTTAAGACAATCAACTATTATATCTCTTGTTAGGGTCGCTGCTGGGTTTTGCCACATAGGAAATTATGTTAAATTAAATTCAATTATTGAAAATAGTTACATATTCAATAAATATAATTTAATGATAGAAATATATAAAAATAAAACATTTATAATTTAATTATAAAAATTAACAACCTTTTTCATTTAAACATTAAGGTAACATTACAGTTCAATACAATAAAATTGGATCACTTTTAATTAATTCTGCAGATCACTTTTAAATTAAACTTCAGAAAAATAATTTGATTTTATTTAATATATGACAACTAAATAAAGATTTAATCAAAAATTAAGTTTAAAGTGCTGTAGTATTTTCTTCTTGTGTTCTACTTTTAAAATAAATATATAAAATTAATTGACAGTAATATTTAACGTAAAAATATTTTTACTAACTTTTTCCAAGTTTAATCAATATTTTTAGTTTTCCCTTTACTTTACCATATGAAGATTAGATCTGTGCTGGAGTAATTTAATACTGTTGTGGGCCCCTTTTAGCCTGCAGTAACTTTAGAAGGGCAGTCTGTGAATAGCAGTGGGCGTACTCTTCTGTGGTTGGGTGCATGTTCCTCCCTAAATCCCTTCCTAACCCCTCCTTAACCCTTCCTTACTCCTCCCTTAACCACACCTATTCTGTAGTATGTATGTTCAATTTTTCACCACTCCTAGGTCCCTCCTACATTTACTGCTTAGTAGTAAACTTACATGTGTGAGGATATTTCTATAGAAAAGATAGGAGAGGTGGGAGTGGATATTACACACATAGGTTTGTGAATAGCATTTTAAAGCACTTTAGTGGTACTTTTATAGTACCACCAAACACACTACAAAGTGCAGTTTGTGAATAGGCCCCTTTGTAATTTATTTTTTAACCAATCATTTTTTCCAATCATTTACAGGTATGTTCTATACGTTTTTGCAATGGTTTAAATTAACTATGCAAATAAATAAATGATTTAATCACATAGGTAGAATTACCACAGGGTTAGCCAGCACCTTTAACGATCCTTCTCCTTACTTGCTCTCCGAAAAGATATACACCACACAGGCAAATTTATGTTGTTAAAGTAAAAGAATATTTTTTTCAACAACATGTCCCTAATTTGAAATAATTTGAAACAATCAATTTGTAGATTTTGTTTGTTTAGATTCAATGGTTTCTGTATTACCCTACTGTAATGTTATTAAGTTACCACCTGATGATGTAAAAGTAATTTTAGTGGAGTATTTGGATTTATTTTAATCTGTACGTCTGTATTTAGTCTAGAAGTCATGCCAACTCTTTCTCTCGCTCTCTTGTGTTTTGCTTTGTTTTTAAGTGCAGAAAAACTTAATTCATTAACAGAGGATAGTACACAGAGTCTTTTTAACCAGAAGCCAAAATTAGTTGATGGTGAGAGTCGCAGAAAGGAAAAGACTGAAGGGTGCAGTAAAATCTGGTATAATCACGTGTAATAGTGATATTTTCATATGACACTGTCTAAATAGAAGACACTTAGGGCCCGATTACGAGTTTGACGGTGCGGCGGCCGGACTGCCTCGCCATCGCACTGCCAAACCTGTGTGGAGAACGCACGCCCTATTATGACTTTTTAAGTGAATGGCGGGCTTTTCAGTTGGTGGGCCCACGGCAGTGCATATAAAATAGGCACCGCATTGGGAATGTCAAAGGAAGTTCCAGCACGGCATGGACTGAAAAGTTCATGGCGTGCTGAAACGTCTGTGCATGCACACAAGGGGGCACATGTTGTGCCCCCCTGTGTGCATCCACAAGACGAGAGGCACAAGGGGGCCCTGGAGGGCCCCCTTTCTTTCCTCACTGCCATGGTTTTCATGGAGGAAAGACCTCCATGAAAACAGTGGTGGTGATGAAAGTCGTAATATGCTTGGTGGGGCACCGTTGGCCCCGCCAAGCATATAGGTGCCTCTGGACCTCTGCACCACCGCCAGGGAACAGCGGTTACCTGGCAGAGTCGGCGGTCTCAAGGCGGCACGACCACTATGGTTGTATTGGGCGACCGCCACCACCTCCGCCACCACGAGTCTGGCCGTCCTCGGACCGCCAGACTCGTAATAGACCCCTTAGACATATCACCTGACCAGCAAGGGATAAGTTCCAGTGGTGCAGCTGGTGCAGTGGCACTGGGGCCCAGGGGTGCAAGAGGCCCCACTGCACCAGCTGATTCATTGCCTCTGTGATTCCACGGGTAGTTGCAGCTCTCTGCATTAACAGAGTCCACCGAAAAGCAGTGCAATGCCGAAGTCTCAGATCAGTAATTCACTTTTTCTTTCACATATTAGAGATAACCCAATTTGCCCCAGAGGCTTGAGCAGAAAAGTCTCCTTAGTTTGAGCTGCTTAGTGGGATGATTGTGTACGGGGC